>JAQFZC010002025.1:0-25365 GCA_034695205.1 Dicyrtoma fusca | reverse complement strand
AAAAAGTGTGACTATTCCACTGTGTATTGAGGGATTTTTTGGGATGACATAAGAAATTCATGATGGCGGCTTGGAGTGGGGGAACTCCCAGGCTACTTAGTTTTATTATGGAGAGATAAAGGGCCAGGCCAGGCCAGAGGGTTTCCAATAGGAGGATTGGTGGATGGGGCTCTGGATAGTGTGGGTAAAGAGCTTGTAAGGCATCACAGAGTTTTATTGTGCCTATTTTTACTACCACGTCCATCAGCTATGCAAGACTATTTCCAGCGCAAAAGGATCTCCAGGTGCCTTCAAGTGCACTGTAACTCCAGTGCAGTGCGAGATGCAAAGGTAACCTTCAAACCCTAAAAATGTGTATAGCTATAGGTATAGGCATACCTTAAACCGTAAGCCCCACTAAAGATTCTTTTTTCAGCATCTCAACAATAATGGGTCAAGTTCAACTCTGTTTCCATTCCAGAAAAAGAAGATGAAAAAAAAGAAAAATCCAGTTAGATGCAATTCCCTTCTGTTCTGTCTGTCCGTCCTTTTGGGCTTCTTCAGGTTATGCAATCGCATTGTGTGTAACGTAACCTGAAGGACACTGGACACTTAACTTGAAGGATGCAAGTCATAAAAAACGGTGTCTTTTTTTAAGACTTCAAGCTGCTTTTCTTATCCCTTAAAAAACAACCCTTATAGGAATACTGCTATAGGTATTTGTTGGTCCTTGGACCCACAACGGAGGTGTCCACTTTTTTACAGGGTCCACTTCACTATGTATTAAACGTATACCTACATAGAAGCCTCACCACCGTCTTTTTTTCCAAGTCCCAAAATAAAACTGTAAACTTAACTGGACCTCTATTCTTAACCCTCTTGGTGCAATAAAAAAGTTTAAATCATAAAAAATAGGTAAGTTGCTATACAAAAAAAAATGTTAGAAATGTTAAAAATAAAAGTCAAAAATCCTTCCATTTATTTGTACACAGTACTCCCACCTAAATGACAAGACAAAGCTTACAGAGATACTTAGGAGCTCAGCTATAAATGGAAGAAAAAAAGGAGATTTGAAGAAGATCCCGGTATTGTGTGGGAGCTGCCAATCCAACTGTAACTGTAAATTGACGGTAATTCTATGGTGTCGAAAATACATGAGGATTGTAAAATAACGGTAGTAAATGATGAATACCCTTTTTACACATTTATTGGGCCATCTTTAAATTGGTGGAGGCTTACAGAAAAAAATCCCTGTCAGTCTTCCAAGCATTTGGTGACAGAGCACACTGCTCAAGAGATCATTTTTTTAAGTAGCCATTTTAGTTTTTTTTGCTTCAAAATTTGGTTGAAAATTCTATAGAAAGTAAGGCTAATTGCTATAGATAGTGTCAAATTGTTTTTAATTAGTGACCACCGCATTTGTGAAAATAGTTTTGTGATCTTATAATTAAGCTAATATAAATTAAAAGCATTTAAAGGCATTGTAATAGTGAATCTGTGCTAAAATACGTGATAATTTGTGTAATGTTTCGACGATGGGGAAAATAGTGTTTCAAAATGTGATTACCTAATTTGGTACTGATTACAAAAATTACAAAAATTGGATTTTTTAAAATAATTGGATCTTAATGGAAAGGTAAGATTTAAAAATGTATTCTTTTATTCTTGAGGGATTTAAATGACAAATGAGGGCTAAATTTAGGCATACAAAAACACACAGCATAATATATATCTGTACAGATTACGGATAGAATGCACATAAAGGTAACAGAAGCGAGAGATTCGAATAGAAATTCGAAGCCACTACAATACAGGGTCTGCATTCTACCTCGTCTGTCCAATTTGGTTCGCTACATGGACATGACCAAAGAAGAAAGAAAGCTTCTGCCAGACGAGACCAGCCGAGGACGAGGATTGCAAATACGGTAAACTATGACCAGGGATGATTTAGATTGTCGGATTTTTTTCCTTCCCGCATCCAACACGGTATATGCACACACACACACATAGGCTGCCCTGCCGTGTGAAAGCTTGGAATAAAAGGCATAAATTCATATTTCTACCTCTCAGCCTGTCAGGCAATGAATCATAATTTGAGACTAAGACATTTTGAAAAAAAAAAGAGCGAGAAGAGAAAAGAAGGCTGGCGCATACCAAATTACTTTGACTTAACAAGTTAGACGTGTTTCCATTGAACTCTCAGCATGCCCGTATACAGAGATCCCTGTAGACGGGCTATATAGCTATCTATATAGCTAGCTATACCGCCTATAACTCTTAGAACAAATAAATGATATACTGAATTCTTCCAGAACCAGTACCAGATACTTCCCAGAACCACCATACACAGAAGCTTTTAGTCTTGAATCAAAATATCTTTAAGACATTGTAATATGCTCTGGCTATAGGGAGCCTGCTATAGGGAGCCTGCTATAGTGTATAGTCTACTAATGTAATACAAGATATATATCTGTATAACATGAGATGATACCCTCCCAGGATAATAATGAAAGACTCTTTTCGTCAAGAAAAGGAAAGCCAAAAGAGGAAGGCTTAGTGCGGGTGCAGTGCATGGTGGTGGCGGTGGTTATGCTTGAGTCAACTTTCCTCTATAGGCTATATAGGAGAGTCTATAGGTATAGCTATACATAGCCCTGTGCACCTCTTCTGCTATAAAGTATAAAGTCGTATAAAGTATAGAGAAGAGGGAAAATAATATCGACCCATCGTAAATCTTCCCGTGGTTTCTAGAATCTAGAATATTATAGAGAGATCCGATTTAGTTTTTGGCTTTTCGCTTCTCCTTTTGGTATATGAGGAAATTTAGCATCAAATTAGCAAAACAAAAGCCCCTCTAAGTCAAGGAACTGTATGGAAGTAGGGGATGGACATAAATCAAGTGTTATCAAGTAGCTCCATAACGACTTGTGACATTTCCAATTTTCCTGTGAATTCATGAGAATTTCAGTATCAATCTAAATTTTCTTCTACAAACACACACACACACATTCACCCGTCCTTCTCCTTGTTCTCCCTTCCAAGAGGCAAAAGCCAAGTGCCAACCAACTTGAGCAAGTCTCACAGAACCCAAGCCAAAATGTACGCTCATAGCTGGAAAACATACAATTTTAACTTTCTTCCCAAACTACCCTCTCCGCATGCATGTAACATATCCCTAAATGCAGTGTGTATGTACAGTGTATAAAGTTTAGGAAATCTACTACTGTAGAAAGATTTTGGAGCCTTCCAAATATCACCAGAAAGGATTTGAGATAGAGTTAGACAGACGGTTTAAAAAGGAACACAGTTACAGCCAATATTACGGTCGTGAAAAAGTGTAAATTGTGATAATTTAATGCATTGAAAACGTCAAAATCTACAATTGCGTTTTGAAAAAATGCTAAAATATTAATTTCCCATGTTTAGAAAAGAGTAAAACTGAATAGGTATTAGTCTTTTCGAAAAGGTGTAAATAATGAAAGACATTTTAAAAACTGTCACGCTCAGTAATTTAAATAATTTCATTTTAAAAAGTGTGAAATGCCATATTACCTTTTTGAAAAGGTGTAAATGTAGAAATTTGACGTTTTCAAAACTGTAAAGCTTAACAATTTAAAGAAATACATTTTAAAAAATGTTAAATGCCATATTACCTTTTTGAAAAAGTGTAAATGTTGAAATTTGGCAATTCTGAAAATACAAAACTTGACGATCGTATATTTAAGAATGAGTAAATCATGAAACGAAAATTTTTCAAAAAGTCTAAATTTGACAATTTAAAAAGTGCAAACACCGATAATTTCACATTTAGAAAGTGCAAAACCCTAAAATTTCACATTTTCACGCTATTGAATGATTTCAAAAACTTCTTTCTATAACATCAGGAGTGGATGCCCCCATATTATGCAGACTTAGTGTGTGTGTGTGTCTCTTTGTGTGTCTAGAGTCTCACTCCTTTTTCTCATCTCATCTCATCTTCTCTTCGTCTTCTTCTTCTTGTTCTTGTTCCCTTTGCACCCCGCACTAGGAAGGACGGGAGTCTACAACTAACTGGAAGAGATAGTACTTTACCGACACGTCCTGGCTCCCGGAGTCCAGACTCTCAAGGCAGCCTTGTTTGTATTCCGAGGAGAAGACCTGGAAACCCCATGCCTATCCAACTTGAATAAATCTGCTGCAAATCTTACAAGCATCCAGCAGCCAGCGTACCATGTGCACCTCACCAACCATCCACACACAGCCCATGCAATGCCTCTTCGTCTTCCTCCTATCTTCATCTCATTGCTAAATCTATCTGTAATTCCACTGCCACCCAAAGTCCACTTCCAAACTCCCCTTTTTTCTTTCTTTTTTTGTTTCTCTCTTCCATCCACAGACACAGACACACACTATCTCTCGAGATTTATATTATTTTTTTTTCCATCTCTTTTGAATTTCTCAACTATCAGTATCGCAGTTTGTGCTCTCAGTGATTTATGACGGACCACAAACACCGTATTTCTGACAAGACGAGTTCAAAATGGGTGATTTGACACGCTCGCCAAAAATATGTATACGCACAGCACAGCTTACAAGCTCCTTTATGGCATTCTACATGGCATTGTGCATTGCATTGTTGTTTCTATTTCCCACATTTGTTTCACTTTACAATGTAAAATGTAAACTACCATCTGTCCTGTGCTATGGATGCATTTACAGTTGAAATTAAAGGAAAGCCACTAAAAAAAATGCATTGTAAAAGAATGGAAACGATTGTTTGCCTACCTTACTGTAATTGCAGTATTGTAATGATGACAGTTATGGTCCGTGTTGAAAATGGAAGGGAAATAGTGCTAATGTCAATTCTGTTGAGATAGCAAATAGCAAGGAGGACGTCATGCCTAGTTGAGCCGTATTTATAGAACCACTGAATCTCTTTAAAAAGCTATAGAATCCTAATGAAGGTAAACAAAGGTATTAATATCGAATTTTAAATGGGATGGACACTTAATAGAATGCAAAAACCTATAGCCTCGTCACACTACTGTGTACTCGACAAACAAATTACGTACAAGAGATTCTACCTACGCTCTCCATTGTACGTTTCTTTCGGACAGGGATTTGAAATTCAAAACTACTCCCAAGTATTTGTATATTCTGATATTCTGTAGAAAGGCCATGCACATTATTGAGGAGGATTTTTGTGTAGGATGCACATTGAATTTTTTTTATGGACGCATGTAGTACATGACAGTATAGCTATAGACATGGCAGAGCTATAGGCATAGCTATAATATTTGCAAGGCACAGCAGTGTCTTGCCTATAGTTCCTAAGTGAGATAAAAGTCAGTCAACCATGTGCTGGTCTCTGAACTAACAGTATCACCAGTCCCATCATCATCATCATCCTCATCCTCATCTTCCCCATGACAGTGTACATATAACAAGTTACTCGCTCAAAAACTTCTCACTCTATTCTCCCTGTAATGACCAATTTATTTAGATGAAAAGAAATGAGAAACTTTATTAAGGACTAAATTACTATGTGTTGAATGGAATGACATTGCTTTGGTTTCCATTACAAGAGATGATCATCAACATTCCAAAAGATGCATGGACGGACGGACGGCACAGCAGGCTAGAGATGTATGTATCTCCAGTGCCCAAAGGGTGTATATAGGTATATGCATAAACTCAGGTGCAGGTATGCTATACCTATATATATATACCTACATAGTCCATCCATGACCATATATATACAGACGGACAGACGGACGGACGGACAGCACCTGATGATTATGAGCTCTCCCATAAACAACCATGTAAAATAGAGGCTGAGAAAAGCCTGGGCTTCAACGAGCTCATTGGTCAAGCATCCTATGCTATACAGTATAGCATTGCAGTGCAGTGTCCAACAGTCCCACTGCAACCACGAAGATGAATGGTGGACTTTGTATGTAACTTATAAAAAAAGATTCAACTTTTTTTTTACTCCATTCTTACATGCTTCAGACTACAGACACTGACACTGCAGTCGAGAACGACGTTCAAACCAAACCCAGGCTTTTTCCTTTTCCTCGAGTTACAAAGCGATGGATGGATCTGTAATGTCGTCATCGCTGGACGATTACAATTACGATTAGGATTTAACAAAAAGCTTAATCCTGGCTTCGTAGTTGTGTGAGCCTCACCATCGCATCGCATCATGTAGAAAATTGTAAATTGTATTATGGGACCTGGCAAAAAATATACCCACAACTTTTTTTAAATACATAATGTACGCTTTGAATAATTTCAAAAGATTTAAATTTGTTTTCTTGTATTTTTTTGATTGTGTCAATATAAGGGCTATTTTTTTAAAAAATATTGTTCAATTTTTCCAAAGAATAAATTTAATTTTTGCATTTTTTAAAAGCGGAGTTTTTCCGCCAAAGTCACATTTGCAAGGCCCCTAATCTACGAGTAAATGAAATATCAAACGAGTCTCTACGAAGAGAGTAAGAAATTTTTCTGAAGCCATCACGTCAATTTAAACCCACTATTAAAAAGACGTTCCTTCCCGTATGTATTTCCACGGCAGACTGTTCTTGTTGTTGTTTCCACTTGAAGTTGCGTTGCGAGTGGACTTTTTAGTGGATGGATGCTTTCAGTTACGTTTCCTTTTCGCTCTTCACATGCATGGATCTGCGGTCAAAAAGTGGTTACGTGTCTACAGTATGCACACTCACTAGTCAGTAGTAGTAGTGTTGTGGCTTTGGCTTTGGCTTTGACTTTGGCTTTGGTTGAGGCTCGCAGAGGCAGAACATGTCTGTCTGTATATAGGCAGGATTTTTGAACTACTAGATATTACACTGCTATCAGTACAAACATGGAAAAAATTAAAATAAAAACTGGCTTGACGGAGAACTAAGCTTAGAAGAAGAATTAGACTCCACGTCAAGTCAAGGAAACAGAAAACTGAGAGATGAGATGAGCTTAGACCAAATGGAAAATGAAAACGAAGAGCGATTAGTATTGCAGGTGGAGTCAAGAGCTATGTCCCTTCCACGAAAGACAGAATGCACTTTAACATTATATTATGAAGGTTGTGGAAAAGCTTACCTTGACTTGACAGTAATCTTTTGGATTTCAGCTTGGATTTTTCCTAATGAACTCCTATAGGAATTAATTCTTGAAAAATATATGGAGATGGAAATTGGTCCACAATTTTTATTTTGTGTATCATGGCAAAATTTGACCGTGGATTGCTAAACAAATTACCGACATCGCACCTGGGCTATACATTGCATGCTCTTCTTAGGAGGAAATCTCCAGAAAAGGCGAAGGCAAGGGATGAATGGCACCTGAAGCCAACATTGCATTGTTGAAACCACACAACGATGAGTGGAGGCTTTATACATTCTTGTATATGTACGACGGAATCTCATGGCAATGGAATTCTAGGGCAAAGCTCAAAGATAAGCCGCCTACATGAAATATGGAAATTTTTAGTTTGATTTCGCCGGGAGGAAATCATTTATTGAAAATAAGGATAAATTCAGCTGTCAGACCCGCAACCCTCTCCCTATAAAAATGATCTAATGAGCTCCGTCCATTAGCTATACTTGCTGGTAGGTCCACAAAATAGACTTTTTATGCACATTTCCACAAGGAGCCTTCCAACTATGACCCCATGCAAAAAACAATCAAAACTTGGGAAGCTAATAGAAAAAAAGAAACGAATGCAAATCAGGACCTTAAGGTTTCAAACATTTAAAAATAAAAGTACAAATGATCATTTTGGCTTTTTGAAAAGGTAGTAATTGCTAATTTGGTACCGTATTTGCATTTTTTCAAAAAATGTCATTTCTATAAAGTCATAATTGAAAAGCCCCTGTAGTATACGCATATATTCCTTACAGACTAGGCATATATGACTCTGCGGATTGCAAATACTGATAAAACTTTCAAGTAACTGCGATGAAAGTCATAAAAAATCCCTACGATCTTTCATTTTCCCAAACACTGCCAGCAGTCTCTGTGCTCATAGCTCATAAAACACAGGGAAAAGTGCTCATCATAGTTGTAAATACTCACAAATTGTTTTGGTTTTTAATAGACCTATGTTCCTATATATATTATATAAAAAGTCTAAATAATTTTAAATATTTTGTACGATACAATGATGCAAGTGCAGCCAGTGAGTAGATGAGCTGTGTACGGCTGGCTGGCTGGCTGGCTTTCTGGATGCCCAGAGGCCACTCTAATAAGTCAGTCCTACCAATATAGGAATAATTGAAGATAAAAGTATAATATACGAGGATATAATAGTATGCTGACATGGAATGAGCTATCAATTCCCATGAAAACATCCCACGACAGAGTCTCACTGCAAATTTTATTAGCATTTGAGTAATGTGTGTGTGTGTGTGTCTGTGTGTGCAGTTCTGCTTCTAGTTTCCGTCCAAACGCAAACTCGAGTTCTACGGGTTGCTGTTGCTGTGCATGGCTTATAGTCAGTCACTATACATAGGTATATCTATAGCCGTATTGGCACTGACTATGAGCAAAAATTAATGGAAGCTATTAACTCTGCCTGGTGGAAATGAAAATAACAGGTTGACTAAATAACTTAATTCTTTTTTCACTCACGTTCAAACCCCATCAACACCAAAGCTCTCTCTCTCTCTCTCTCACTCCTTCAGCTTAACCCCTCAAAATTACACCGATTCACCAAAGAAAAATAATCACAGAGCCATGAATTATCCCTTCGCTTTTTGAATGGGCATAAGCATTGCATTGTTGCCACGTCCACTAAAAACTGCAAGATAATTTGACTACCTACGCACAATTTTCCCCGAATGAACCGTTGAATTACATATAAATTAAAATGAATCAAAAAATCAGTATTTGTTTTCGAATTTTCTCGATGCTACAACAGCTCAATTGGAATGATGCGTAATCTATGAGCATCTGTACCTTAGTTACGTAATTAGATTAGATTCTTATCGAAACGTTATTTTGAAACGTTAGTATAGCTTTTGAATTTATTTCTACGCACTTTTTCTTTTTCTCAGAGTCTAGACGTGCATCCGTGATGACGGGGGTGATAGGCTGTCAGAAGTTTGAGTTTTTCATGGACAACAGAGTATCTTTCTTATTATGTATGTGATGTGATGGGAAGGTGGAAAAAAGGTAAAGGTAGCCCTTAGGAGGTTAATTGTATATAGCCTATCGATATACCTATATACATATATATCCAAGAAAAGAAGAGCGCGACTTTTCATCTCAATCACAATCACAATCAGACAAGATTCTAATGTAAGTACACGCTCCAATGGCTCATTTGATTACGTGGCATTATTCCAGAGACTGGATTTTAATACGTGATTGTATCCTTTGGATATATTGGCATTGGAACTTGCCATTTTATTTCTTCATCGTGGCCATCTAACTACAAATTATCATTATAAGTATTTTAATGCTTTCGAGCGCTTGGAAGAGTTTTTTTTCTTCTTCTTCTTTACTCGTAAGCTAAGTGCCAATTAGCCAATTATTATTGCCTAAAGGATGCACATATATCTATATCTATAGGTATAGCCCTCCATGTGTGAATGCCCTATGCTTCCTATAAGCTTTTTCAAATTTGCTATTTGCTCTATAGCCTATATACTATATACTGTAGTAGTAGGTGCTATAAGCTTAACTCTATCTCCATCTCCCTCCTAAAGCCCAGCCATAGTGCCAACTGCCAACTAGGCATATCCTTCATATTATTATTCTGATCCGATATTAGATGAGTATGGAAATTATATAAATGAAAATTAATTCATAGTCTTCAGATATAATTATTATCTATCCGTCCATCTATCTGCATAGTCTACTTTTGTAGGCGCTATATAGCTATAGCTATAGATATAGCTATAGGCATATAGACATAATACCCATACAAACTTGACAGTCAAATCTCAAAAAGGATTACCCCATAGAATTTGATAATTGATACTATGCACACTTTTTTTTTCCTCTTTCTTCTACGAGTGTTGGGTTCGAAATATAATAAAACCAGTCAGTCGTTTTTCCCTTTCGTCTTTCGTTGTAATGTAACATGTACCTATGTACCTATAGAGTATAGAGCCAGTTGTTTTGTTATTATTATTTATTTTTTTGCGTGTGGAGGTGTTCACAACAAGCATAATTTTATGGCTATATCAAGTAATAGGAAAAAAATGTAAAATCATCAGAGCATAAAAATGATGATGGTAAAATTAGGACGAGGGATAATCAAAAGTCAAAAGCTATAGTGTCTACAATGTATACGCCATAAGTCAGGAGCTATTTAGAAAATAGAGCAGAATTTGTAGACTATAGTGGATTAATAATCCTTATCGTTGGACGGATTAGAAAAAAATAGTAAATGATAAATTGCCGGAGGGAAGGGAAACCAGGCAGGCAGGGCTGTAGGAACATACATAAGGCAGATACAAAGATGTATCTGTATACTGATACTATGATACTGCCAGTCATGATACGGAGCCATGATGATTTTTTTTTATAATTTAATTAGTATTTTTATGACTGGAGGAACGAGTTTAGACTCAAGTTTCTCACTTAATAACATTTACAGTAATAGTATGTAAACGTGGGTTTGAACGACGGAGGAAAAGGATCATCAAATGATGCAATGTACAGTGGAGTGGAGTGGAGACTGCCATGTAATTCATTCATTCAACAATAAAAGTAAAAGTGAAGTGGTTGCACATTCTCATTAAAGATACACACACACACACACACACACACACATCCTCTCCTAGTCTGTCGAAGAGCAAAAGGGAAGTGAGTAGACATTTCATGGGTTAGCACCTCAGTTCTGGGTTCTGAGACGAGCCAAAGGATGGAAGGATGGCTACCTACGGACTACGGAGCTTCAGTATGAATTCAACTTGGAGGCTGGGACTTTGCCTTTCCCGTTGACACCCCGTCCCATATTCCATTACCATTAGCGTTAGCGGCCACATTAACATTACTATTACTATTATAGTTACCTACTTAGTCTTAACCGGCTTCCAGTCGTCTCTCTCTCTCTTTCGTCAATGACGGACCCACTCACTCACAGGCTGCACATGTACAGCAGAGCCATAGTCAGTCATAATGAGGAAGTACGGTGGAGAAACATGAACCCTTTGTAGAGGCATAATTGCCCAATAATAATTATGAATTCGATCATTCTCATTTTTACAAGCTCATCACTTTCCTTCGCCAACATAACGGATAATTTTATGGCCGCATTCTACTATGCTCTACGACTACTAACCTCCTGTACTCCTGTCAACCCCGCACTACCTCATCGTCAACCAAATAGCAGTATTTTTAATGCTCCTATCCTGTGTTGTACCTTTTCGAAACGGTAATATACTTAGTTTTGACAGTTTTGAAAAAGTGTTATTTGCTAGTTTTGATCGTTTTGAAAAGGTGTTATTTACTAGTTTTGAATGTTTTGAAAAGGTGTTATTTACTAGTTTTGACTGTTTTGAAAAAGTGTTATTTGCTAGTTTTGATCGTTTTGAAAAGGTGTTATTTACTAGTTTTGAATGTTTTGAAAAAGTGTTATTTACTAGTTTTGATCGTTTTGAAAGAGTACATTCAAGGAATTAAACAACTTTGTAAAACATTCTTTCCATAGTTCTTCAGTTCCGAATAGGTTACCTATTCGACACAATTTTAAATAAAAAGGCAAATTTTTTAGTAAACTTTTTCAAAAATTGCTACTTGAAGAATTATGTGGAACGAGCCAAACCTACTAAAAGTATTAGTATTAACGGTGTACAAAGGTGCAAGAGGATTGTTGCGGGGGAGTATATAAATCTACGGATGGTATAATAAAATGGAAATAAAATTGAGACGATCTTGTCATGTAATAATTACCTGCAATTTCTCATGCAGACGAGGGCTAAGTTGTCCAATGCAATGCGCACCCCACATATACAAGAGGTATATAATTCGAAAGATTGAAGCCCCAAAGCTACTGGAAATTGCTGGAGCGGTTTGGGGTTTGTGAGACGGACGGTGGTGGAAGGAAAGGAAACCGGATTGGGATTTTTTTTGGGAGGCAAAGGGGAAGCCAAGTGCAATTTCCCTTCAGACCGCTAGGTGCGTGGCGGGATTGCTGGGAAGAATCTCGTAGTTCCGCATTTACTTCCAAGGTGGCTGCCTAGCAACGTTTCCCTCCACTGTGCAACTCACACTAGCAGTCCTTCTTAATACAGATGCTCAAGATCTCTAACTGTTTCTAAGCCTGAACTCAAAAGAAATCTTCACTGTTCAGAAAAGAACCTTGTAGCTACGACAGTCAATCTATGAGCAACTACATAGCTGTTATTTCCAATACAAAAATCATTTTTCAAGTCTTTGTTGGTATTTTTTTTAGTAAGTTACATAAATCGGAGTTACTTTCAACTTTAATTTACGTCCATATAGAAAATAAAGTAAAAAGTAAAGATTTGTTACTACTATATACATTGAAGGTATAGTTAAGGTAAATAACAACAACAATTGTTGTTTTTTTTCGAGAACTTTCCCGTGTTTGCCAGACAGAAAAATATAGCTTTCATTTTATTTTGAAGAGGTAGTTCCTAATGAAATAGCTTGACGTGACATTTTTATTTAGAGTACGGAGGGTACAATAAAATAAATGTATTTTTGTCTAGAAAAAAAACTAGTGGAAAACAAAAAGGATATTTATGATTTTCCTCCAACTTTCCTGTCAGTCTTGCACCTCAAACAGGTGTAAATAGATGAGGACTTTCTCACAATAAAATCCTGTATGAGCTGAGCAAGTTCTGGGCCCGCTTGGAGGAAAGTCCCAAGTCTTATCTAACGGATACCTTCTTTCTCGACAAGAATTACTCCCAAGCACGCATCTCCCAAACTTCCTCATCAAAATATCTCTACTTTCTCTCTCGTCTAAGACTCACAGTTTATATATAGGTATATACAGCTATATAGATAGCTATGGATGCCAATCCAAGCCAAGAGAGTGAAAATTGCAATGTCAAAACCAATGATGGGAGAAAAGCGTGTTGAAATTTTCAGAGTTGTGGCTGAGGTTGTAGCAATAATTTCAGTCTTAATTACAGCCGAATAGACAGGACATGTGTGTGTCTGGTCTCTGTTTAGAGTTCAAAAGAAAACAAAATGGCTAAAGGAAGGCCATATACATTGTTCGGTTATGTGAAGTTCAACAACTCTTTTTTTTTAAATGTTTTTTTTTCTTCAAATCTTTTCTAAAGGTGGATGCCTTTTATCCGTCCGTAGAAAGCAATGGGTTTCTCTGTCCATCTATCTCTTCCAAAATTAGGAGATGAGATCTTCTGTTTTAGATGATGGAAATTTCCCCAGAACACTTCTTCGGGCCCAGGAAGCCAGGGCCAGGATTTACTTGCTACGAGAGTATTTATCATAATTTATGCATTAGTCCGACACATTCAATTCCCAGTGGGACGAATTCGTCTTCTTTTAGAGCTTCTGTACCGATTCTTTGCACGGTGAACAATCTATTAGCTACTAGTACCGAACACTACGCATCCACCTGGGCTGATCTACAGATGTATGTGTGTACGTAGTTTTCAGGAAGCCTTTCAAAGGACGGAACGTCTGTCTGCGTCCCTGCCTAACAATTTATTAGTCAACCGTCCCCGATTTCCCCGTTTCCGGGTTTCCACTACTGATACGTACAATCATCTAAATTGTCCCCTAAAATTAATCTTAGTATTTTTCTTTATCAATTACTAGAGTCACTGAGACGCATGAACGCTGTGTGTATGCAATAATTGTGTCTACTTATTGTGTTGTGGGGTCTACCAAAAATGACGTCATACAGTTTGAATTAGAGCAAGGGTTTCAAAAAAGGCAAAGTATGAAAGTGCTGTTTTTAAAAAGTGTAAATAATAAAATTTGAAGGTTTCAAAAAAACGGCAAAATATATTATATTGAAGATTTTTACGCTTGCAAATAATGAGAGACTTTCAAAAGTGCAAATTATAATATTGCTGTTTTGAAAATGTGTAAATAACGAAATTTGGTGTTTTAAAAAGTACAAAATATGATATTGATCTTTTCAAAAAGTGTAAATAATGAAATTTGGTGTTTTCAAAAGTGCAAAATACGATATTGGTGTTTTTAAAAAGTGTAAATAATGAACTTTGGTGTTTTCAAAAGTGCAAAACGCTAAAACTACTTATTTCAAAAAAAGTAAAATATGCTATTCATGTACATATTTCAAACAGTTACCGTCGACAAACTTCATTAATGAAAAACCCCTGTCTAGGATCAGTTCTGTCTTTGTATGATCTTCAAATATGTGACAGCACATAGCCGCTTGGGCTTTGAGTGATTCTCACGGTCAATTAATGTAAGTAGAAGCTGACGATGGTCGTGAGGTCGTTTGGCTTGCTTTGGTTTGCAAAACGAGGAGACGAGCCTCTTCTTCTTCTTGTTCTTGTTCTTCTTCTTCTTCTGCTGGCAGCCACGCTATGAATAGACGAGATGTACATGGGGAACTCAATGGAATTAACTGGCCACTTAAATGAATGTATTTATGCAGAAGGTGATGCTCTGAGTCATGCTACTCCCATCAAAATCATTGTTTCGATCGTGTTAAGTACGTCGTCAAGATTCAAATGGCTTTCTTGAGTCCTTCTCCATCCACACGGTCCAGTGCTTAAGCTCAACTTATTGCCCCAATAGTTTCCTACCCGCTCACTCACTCACAGCCAGCCAGCCAGCCAGTCCAGGGAGATCCGTACAGAGCACAGGGACCGAGATGGAGATCCAGCTTATGGACAATTCGTCTAGGGGCCTTGCAAATACTACGTCATACAATTATGGGGTAAATTAGTCGTTTGAAAAAAGTCCAAAACGAGTTTAAAACCTTTAACCTATTCGAAACTGGGGAATCATGGAAAAAATGCTTTACAAAAGTGTTTAATTCTATAAATTTACTTTTTCAAAACGGTTAAAACTAGTAAATAAACCCCTTTTCAAAACGGTCAAAACTAGCAAATAGCACTTTTTAAAAATGGTCAAAACTAGAAAATAACACTTTTTCAAAAGGGTCAAAACTAGAAAATAACACTTTTTCAAAAGGGTCAAAACTAGCAAATAACACTTTTTCAAAAAGGTCAAAACTAGTAAATAACACCTTTTCAAAACGGTCAAAACTAGCAAATAACACTTTTTCAAAACAGTCAAAACTAGTAAATAACACCTTTTCAAAAGTGTCAAAACTAGAAAATAACATTTTCTCAAAAGTCCAAGAAACTATAAATTACATTACCATTTTTAGAAACATTCAAAACTAAGTACATAACGTTTCGAAAAGATTAAAAAAGTAGACATTTTCAAAACTTTCCCCTAAGGTAATGTGTGCAAGGCCCTCCGTCTAGTATACTACCCGAAGCCCCCTCTCTCTTGTGCTAATAAATGTCTTGGCGCTATGTACAGCAACCACGACCGTTTTAATTAATATTGCATTTTATACACCCGTGCACTTTCCCATTGCCCTCCAAGCATCATTTCATCTGAGGAATTGACACTTTCAGTTTAGCTGGAAAGAGAAACCGTCTCAACAGATAAGAGAGCTCATAACAAAAGTGAATGATTTGACTACTCGACAAATTTTTGTCATCATAACATTTTACGTTCTAATTTCCCACCTATCAACTCTCTTATAAATTAGAATCTGCTACAGAAAAGAATGACAGACGCAACCAACCACCTCAACACTCGACACTCCAGAGGCAGAGTAAAATAGTAAAATAGAGAAAACCTCCTCCGGGCACTTAAATGCTGACTAGTTAAATGGGAAATTTAAATTCCAAGGCTGTCCTTAAATACAATGTACTTACCCAGAGCAATTAAATGTGAATATCTATCACCGTCCATCTCCATCCTTCATCATTTCAAGTGTGTCTCTCACTACTACAGAAAGACTGAGAGAGAGAGAGAGAGCGAGAGTGGCCAGGAAAACGGAGCGTAAACAGAGAGCTAATTAATATTTAAGGTCCTGACAGAGTGGAGCATTAGTCTTGCTTTGGGCTGAGTAATTTATGTGTACGAGGAATTGTGACTAACAATAAGACTAATTCTGATTCATGGGAGACCATTAATCCAAAAGATTTAAGGAGGCAGACGAGACGAGGCTATACATGTGCATTTGATGAATGCTCGGCCGTCCTTTCGCAAAATTCCTGTATGTAGTCACTTTAGCATTTTGTAGACAAACTCTGGTTACAAACTGAAAGAAGATCGCTGGAGGGAATGCCAACGGCGTTCTGGAATTTTTTCATTGTACTTGAGATATTTTGTATGCACAGTACTAGTGTACAAATCGTCGGTGGAGAAGCAGAAGAACTCATTGCGAGTTAATTCCTTGCAAACGAACCCCGTACTATCATTTTGGCGTCAGCTAAAACAACCAACGCAACGTTCCGATGTAGTTAAAAAAAAAGGTGTAAATACTATTTTGCACATTTTTTCAATAGTCAAAATGACGATTTAGCTACTTCTGGAGAAGTCTAAATATCACTTTTACATATTTCTAAAAGTTTTAAAAATTAGCTTTGCTATTTTTGAAAAAGTGTAAATACCAACCACTTTGACTGCTTTTGAAAAGGTTGGATAGCACTTTTGCTACGTTTGAAAAGTTTAAAAAGAGGTTTTATACATTTTTGAAAAGTACAAATAGCAGTTTCATACATTTTTGACAAGTGCAAATAGCAGTTTTACACATTTTTGAAAAGTGCAAATAGCAGTTTTGCACATTTTTGAAAAGTGCAAATAGCAGTTTTGCACATTTTTGAAAAGTGCAAATAGCAGTTTTATACATTTTTGAAAAAAGCAAATAGCAGTTTTACACATTTTTGAAACGTCTCAATGGTAGTTTTAGTAATTTAAAAAAAGTATGACAGTAACAATCACGCTTTTTCCAAACGAAGGAGAAAAAGTTAACTTTTGGGATTCACGCCAAAATGACTTACGGGGACGTTGCACTTGCGTCACAATACGCAAGAACTGGACTCACCCTGCAATGCATCTTCACCCACGCTTTGTCGCTTTGTATTTTGACTCCTTACTCTGTACATTAGAATTTTTGCAAGCCATTAACTTCGATGGAAATAAGCAAGGAGTCCTTATGCATGAGGTATGATCCATGGTGCAACTGTTTATCTATTTCAACTTACGATTGCACATATTGGATGGTGGATGTGGTGTGAGTGTGAGGCTATCGTGCAGTGCGATATGAAAGGGCCAGCATAGCATTGCACTACTGCGAGGCCAGAAAGGGGGAAAGAAAAATGAACGTTTCCATCCGAATTCAAAGCCAAAGAAGTCAATCCAGCCCGCCGTCGTAGTGGGTAGTAGTCGAAGAATCCCATTTCCGGAAAAAATTCAAAAACTTGTTCAACCTCCATCCATCCGTGGGAGATCCAACATAGGAGATTTTTATCTTTTCCACAAAATGCTCTATTGCTTAACATGTGTATTTTTATGTGACATTCCTCCCGCTCTGATTTATTCACTGCCCATTCCACCCATACGAATATAATTCCCGCTCTGTTCTTAACGAGGTGGGTAGGTACATACGCGTAGCCATGTATTGCACGTAATCAGCGCTTTGGGTGGCAGTCTCCTATCTCTATGTATAGGTATGAGATGAGCCATCATAAAAAATCATAAAAAATCATAAAAAATCATAAAAATTGCCCCGTGACAAAGTTTCCATACATCCAAGTGACGCAATTTTTTAAAAATTCGATACTTCAATAGCTTCTATCTACTAATATTACAAGGAATCAGTAGCAGAGAAATTATTCCAAGCCTAATTTGCCTTCCGTAGTATCTTCTCTAATTACGAAATAAAAACAAAATATTTCTCACAAACCTATTTCACTGGACTGCCGACTGTATTATTATTTGTTGATGGTTTGCATGTAGGTATGTTGGCGTGTAAATATGTATTGGTCGCTGCTGCATATGCATTGGGATTTGTTTTATGGATGGGAGAAGCGCATAAAAAATTCTGCGGCAGTATTGAAATCGAATAGTTCACATATTTAAAATTGAGATGAAGCAATTTTCATTTGGCACCAAAGGGAATCATGAAGAGCTCAACGTAGACTGCATTGACACAAGAGATGGACGCTGATTTTTACGTATCTGCACATTTTTTCCCATCGTACTATGTGCATAAGGGGCCTTCCAAATATTTATATTTTATTTTCAAAAGGGTGTTTTCTATGACGTCATTAATGGATGACCCCTTTGTGAAGGGTTACAGGTATACTTTTGTATCAGTAAAATGCTGACAGAAGGCTCCAGAATTGTACCAGAACGACTGTGCTGTTCCCAATACATGTAACTACTCGTTTGTAAAGCTTAGCCTATTCGCAACTGGAAAAGCATGAAAGAATGCTTTACAAAAGTGCTTTTCCTAGAAATTAACTTTTTCAAAACGGTAAAAACTAGAAATATCTAACATTTGCAAAAGCATTCAAAACCAGTAGCTAAGACTTTCAAAAAGGTCAAAACAATAAATTAACACTATCAAAAAAGTCAAAAAAAGAAATTAACACTTTCAAAAAGGTCAAAACAAGAAATTAACTTTTTCAAAAAGATCAAAACAAGAAATTAACATTTTCAAAAAGGTCAAAACAAGAAACTAACACTTTCAGAAAGGCCAAAACAAGAAATTAACACTTTCAAAAAAGTCAAAACAAGAAATAAACACTTTCAAAAAGGTCAAAACAAGAAAGTAACATTTTCAAAAAGATGTAAAACTAGATACAGTACCGTTTCGAAAAGGTTAAGTTAGTGCAGAATAGCCTGCACACTTGAAATCCGTTGGAAAAGATTAGACTATGATCTATCTCGTGTGAAGACAGTCTCCAGGAATTTATGAGACGCAAAATATCATGCCAATTTTTTTATTACGCTATATGCTATACCTATGTACATGCCCGCTTATGTACATATGTACTTTTACAGATCTGCTTTGAGTGAATAACAAAGCTCGTATGTACAGTGTAATGAAGTATCTGTACAACAGCCACAAAAAGCCTTCAACGAATTGAGCTCTCCCCTCCGTCATTGTATCAGTATTTATTTAGTGCACTGCATATCTATACATGTACCTACGTATCCTAACCAGATGTAGGGACCTAGATTCGTTCGTGTGTGACAGAAGCTGTAGACTGTTAAATCATAGAAATTAATGTACCTACCTATTTGCATTACATAAAATTTAGGAAATGTGCTTCAACTTCAATAAAAAAAAATTCAAAATTAAAAGCATAGCTCTTCACGACGTCCTCTCCACTTTATAAATTTCTAAATATATGATTTAAACTTAGCATTATCTATAATTTAGTGGACATTTAATATGAGAAATTACAATTTACAAATTTATAAAATGTAAAAAACATCAAGTTGGAAAAATAAAGCATTTTACTACATCTCCTGACGTCTGTCTTCGTTTCACTTGTAAAGTTTTGTGGGGCTGTTCGAAGGACTGGGACTGGTAGCATCTATTAAGTTATTTAATGGTCGATTTGGTTTTATATGCGCGGAATTTAACATATTTTTAACTCTTCATATCCTCATATATATGAAATGCCATATACCAGAACCAGACTATATAGACGATCGCTTTATTTTTTGACTTTGACTCTGAACCTGTGACAAACTACATATCAAGGTCTTTGGTAGTACATATAGGTATAGGTATAGCACTGTACTGATGTACAGGGCCAGGCCAATCCAAACCAGCTGAAGGGAGTACACACATGTAATGCAATGTGTGCTTTGAGCATTTCCAAGATTTATTACAATATATTTCGAACAACCGTTTTATTCTCTCTAAGCATATAGACAGGGAGGAAAAGTTGGCTACGGCCTTTGTACATCCATCAACCAAAATAATAATTACCTACGATTCCTTCATGTTGTTGAGAAAAAAAAATGTTACCGAATGAAACTGACCTCTTACACCCCCAGCCATTTTTATTTTTCTCACAAGATTTCCATTTTTTGACATTAAACTATACATATATTATATAGGTACCTACATAATTACCTATGCCTAGGTAGGTACTTTGCATTGTGTAATGGAAACAAACAGATGACGGACCATTTTTTGCAAGAATTTTTAAAACCTTTAAAACATTAGTGGACGCTCAGACATTTTCGCCTATAGCCCATAATTCGATCAGGTGTCGATCAATAATGCTATCAATTCCAAATGATATAAAAGAAACGAAATAGACAATCATAATGCAAAGATTTTGTGACAATTGCCTTGTCGATGTCACACACTGCATTTATATAAGTACATTGGCTAAAGAAATCTTGGTAATGGCCATGAATCAAGGTTATCAAGAGAACGAAGAGCTCGAGCCCCTCTCTTTCCGTTTTGTCGTTAAATTGAAACTTGCTTGACTGTGAAGGGAATAACAGCGTAATATATCTGCCATATTTTTCCCCCCTTGTTTTCTTATTTCTTATTTCTTGCAAAAAGCTTTTGTCACACATGGCATGGGCTCGTCCAACTCAATGGTACATGTACCTATCTACCTACATACAATTACAACTGTAAACTTAAAACGTAAAGAGCCAACAAGAAATCAGATAATACATAAAAATATTGTAGGTCTGGTCAACCAATTGGAATTAGAGATGAGTATACAGAGCCTTACTTGTGACTGATACTGATTGTGAGACTGACCGAGAGGTAAAAAAGATTTCTAGTCTCTGCACCTAGATTTCATGTTGTTTGGATGTTGGTTTTGGTGGAGGAAGGGAACGACAGATGGACGGACAGACGGACGGGGAGATAAATTGTGAGAGAGGGTGGCAAAGACACTGATAGAGAGTAAAGGACAGTCTATGTGGACATGTGGGTCAAGCCATGTCAGTCCAAAGAAGTTTGTCTACAATTTCAACTTAAGTAAAGGTGACAACTACAACCACAAAATGTCACATCCTTTTTTCACAAGAATTAATCTGTCATTGCGGATTCCGGATTTACTCACGATGAGGCAGTCAGAGGACAGGACGCGTATACAGTTTCAAGACGCGCCAATTTATTAGTCAATGCATACAATACACACAGACACACACACACAAAGGTAATAGGATCTCAATTTCTCAATTGCCAAAAGGCATCTCAGTCCAACGCCAGTTCAACACGCTATAGTTTATGGACGTACAGTAGACAGACACCCCGTTTTGCAACTTCAACGGCCGTAAGTATGCATACAAACACAGATGCATACTAACTAGTGAGCTGTGAATAGTAGCCATGCATTTCTGATTAGAATAATTTTTTCTCGTTGGATGGATTTCTGCTACCGTCTGCCTTTTTCCGCCAGGAGCGAATCACGGGTGATATTTTTTGAAGCAAAATTAATTAAATGAGGGACGAAGGTAGGAAATAAAACAATTCTTTAGCCTTCAACGCCAGATCATTCCATCTCCAAAGCACATCCATCTCCACACGCACACACTTTATATAAAATCTCTGTCTCCATGAATTAGTGCGTCTCTCTCTCTCTCTAACTCACTCCACACTAAAATCTTCATCACCCATCTCAGATCTCCCTTGGCCTGTCACCCAAGTCAAACTACAGTTTACGAGGACTGAGGAGGAAGCACAAGCATCTGTACTAATAGATGTGAGCCTACATACTTCACAGCACCACCAGCCTCATGGTAGCATCCCATATACATTTACATTAGACACGCTACATTGACCCATTAAAGATTACGTCTTTTCTAGTCATCTCATTGCTAGACACATTAATACATTCTTATTATTATCACAAGAGCATCGCCTTGCAGAGTATAAATTTCCCCGGCTTCCTTCAAATCCGAGGAGAAAGAATAGCAAACTATTGTGACTCTCACTCTGGCTCTGGCTCTGTGACTGTAGTGTGGAGAGAGCAGGAGAGTCGAACCGAGAAATCCAGCCGCTTGTTGTGGAGCTAAAAAGCAAAAGCTTCCATTTAAACACACACTTTACTTGCCCGCATATGGACACATTGCACTGCACACACACACACACACACACACTGCCAGGCAGACAGAACCCATACATCTTTCCTCTCCTCTCTGTTGCCCAAGAATATGAGAAATGGAATAAAACAGAGAGAGAGAGCTCACAACTCACTCTGTCCACATTCCATTGTAAAATATAATAGGAAGAAAAATATGAATTTATTCATACAAAAAATATCCAGACATAAGTTGCATTCTACGGATATTACTCGAGTGCCTTTTGACTCTGAGCTTCTAGTTAACTCACTGCTCGTGCTTTACTGGTACTATAGTGCGTCCAAGGCTCAACATTATACGTATATGTAGGTATGTATATGAGTGAAACAGACTGCTGTATACGTATGTGCTTTTCTACTGTTCTTGCAATTTTTGGAATCTTCCAGCTATGACGTGTGAGCTTGGACAGCAATTTTAAAACAAGGGAAATCAGGATTTAAACGTTTTAAAAAAGTGCAAATCCACAAATGCGTCTTTTTCAAAAGTGCCAATATTGGTTTTTGGCATGTTAAGAAGGTGCAAACCCATAAACGGGCCTTTTTCAAAAGGGCAAATAATGATTTTTTGGCATTTTCAAAAGGTGGATTCTACAAATGCGCCTTTTTCAAAAGTGAAAATAACGATTTTTTGGCATTTTAAAAAGGCGTAAATTCATTAACGCGTCTTTTTCAAAAGTGCAAACAATGATTTTCTGGCATTTTTTAAAGGTGTAAATTCATAAATGCTCCTTTTCCAAAACGGACAAAACAAAGCGTATTAGCACACTTCAAAAATTCAATTTGTACAACATCACAATTGGAAAGCTCCTGGTTTTACACTGCACAGCACGTAGGTCCAACGGAGCATTTCTAAGTTTAGTTACAAATAAAATGCACACTTTATTTGAAGGGACGTAAGTAAGGAGCCCAGTAGATACATCACACTATGACAATCCCGAGTCTATCTGCTCTAACGTATCAATGTGCTCACATTAAAATGGCCATGCAATATTCATCATTGAAAAATCCCCTGTTTTGCCTACTTGAGATTTCATAGAAATATTTGTACGTGGCAGTCCAAGTGTAGGAAGCGCGGTGGGGCATTCTTATTCATGTTTCCATGAATGCAAGAACAACTAACCGATATATATATATATATATAGCACACACTATATAGCATATCCACACTTATGTATGTATATACACTTGGGGTGCGACATTCGACAGTCTGTATTCTGTATCCATATCCATATGAAATGTGTATGCGGTGGAATAATAATATCTCATGCGTGGCTTTCCACAATGCAATGCACACTCCTTCCAAACATACATATATGTATGTACTACATACAACCGTAGGTAAATCTCCCGATGTTCACAAGTTGAGACCGACAGACTTTACTTTTACAAGACGATCGATGGGAGCTAGATTGCAATAATATCAGGAGTCAGAACACAGTACACAACACCAGCTACGAGAGAATTCCTTCTCCCAAGATTTCCGTGGAACAGCCGTATGCTGTCTCGAAAGGAAGCCAGGAAATGAGAGAAAGAAATCAGAAACGATTAGAATTGGAAACTTGATTCCTGCCAGCCTTTCTTGTGCCGATGGAAGGGACAGAAACTATTTATATTTATATATGTAATACAAATTGCCCCTATAACGGATACAGATATACCTATACCTTACTGCACCATCGCATCGGGATGAAAGTTGAGTAACCACGAACAATGTGGCCAGCCAATAACAAACAACTGATTAGGCAAAGACAATGAGAACATTTTTGTCTTATGAGATAAGCACTCACTCACTCACTCGTGAGATCATCCCCAATGCAATCTCTACCAGCCAACTTTATGTGGATTTTTACTGTAGATTGGTAAATGAGGAATTCCAAGTGCTAGAGACACACATCACAACGCTATCCGATCAAACGGAGAATTTCTATCTATTTTTATCTCCATTATGAACAATAATGGAAGATTGCGTCTCAAAATACCAAAAGTTGATAGCTAGCCTACGCTTTAATGAACAGGCTCCACATTTAGAAGACCAGGTGAGAAGATACAGAGGGAAATGAGTGGAAGCTCGCTCCAAAGTTGCACGTGGTTTTGGTTCGGGTGATTTTTTGTATTGAAATGGACGAGGAAGCGGAGGCAGCGCGGGTACATGTTGAATATGTTTGGGGATGAAATTGGCTGGTGTGCTGGGTTGGTGCAATGTAATGTATGTACTGCAGTTTATGACCCTTTTTAACGACCAGGCGGTACACTAGTGTGCTGGTACATATCAAAACATTTCCTTTATAGGTTCTGGTATGAGCTGAGAGAGTGTGTGCTGGGGCCCAAGACAAGACCCACGTAGGTACTTATCTATAAATTGTAAACAATACTCACATGAACCAGAGCCATAACCATCCGCATGGGCTCTACATGCATACATACACCTTTCGAAGGGGTGCCTTTATAGGGACGGATATGGTGCTCTGGTACTGGTACAGTCTCATAGTAAAAGTAATGTGTGCGGGCTTTGTCCCAGTAATACTTAAACCATAAAATGGTCATGTAAGTTATATGTTGTGTGAATTGTGATTGTGTAAACAGTGAACTGAGCTCGTAAAATGAGTGGAAGGTTGTAATGTGCCGTAATTGTATGCAAGTAAAGGCTCATGTCTGCTGCCATAGGATTCACCCACAGACACAGTCATGCCGGGACGACGAGTGCGAGAGTGTGGAAGTGCAGTGGTAAATGAAGGCAAGGTCACTCAAGGCTGTTCCTTCTTTATCATAACCAAATGTACATAAGCATGTCATAACAATAATAGTTACAATAAAATTGCAATTGTCACAAAAGCCTCTCACTACTGCCGCAGTCAGAGACGGTCATGAGTTGTACGTCCGTCCGTCAGTCAGTCAGTCAGTCAGTGACAAGAGTTGTTACATAATGTGGCCGTAGTTATGGTCGTAATATTATTATTGCGATACGACTTGGTGATAAGTTAAGTACGGCGATTTAGCCTAATGGCCCTTGTTCCAGCATGCATATCGACTGTCATTACGCCCAGTGAAATAACTTCATCATCCCTGGCATGGGTCTCTTTATCACTCGATGGGGCAAGCGGGCTTCATTTTTACGAGGTGAATTGTAACCCAAGATACAAGTTATTGAATTGTAGCGAATTTTGTACATTTTATTCAATTTTGTAACAATGTGTCTCAAAGCAAGTTCAATATTAACCTATTCGGAACTGGCAAACCATGGAAGCATGCTTTACAAAAGTGTTTAATTCTATAAATTAACTTTTTCAAAACGGTCAAAACTAGTAAATGACACTTTTTCAAA
>JAQFZC010002024.1:0-25371 GCA_034695205.1 Dicyrtoma fusca | reverse complement strand
ACGATTAGCAGGCAATGACCGAGGATTGAAGTAAGGTCTGAGGCTGGAAATTTCCATTCCAGTCTGCAGTCCTAACCTCTCAACCAAGCACGCCTGCTTCTATCGAGCTTTGAGCTTTCCACCAAGTGGCGTCGATCAAATAGTGAGCCTCGGGATGCTAACAGTCATTTACGGTATTATTATCACTTTCACTTTCCTTGTGTACATATATGGGATATACACATATACTATATTCGAATAACACGTAATTCCGCATAACATAAATTATTTCAATCTTTAAACCTGCAAACCTTATACACAAATCACAAATGCAATGCTTAAAAGTGAAAGCAAACTTTCTCCATATTTTGCAGCATTCGTAATTCAGACTTTAAAATGTCAAATTTTAATCCTGAGCTAGATCGCCTGTATTTTGCACAAATAACTTGCAAAATATTCAGCCCTTGATGTAAAGCACTTTTAAACATTAGTGAATCGCATGCATAAATAATTAGTTGAAGATTATTATTTAAATCATTTTGCACAGTTGCATTCATTTATATTGTAAGCCTTCACCCACGCAATCAATTTAGTTTGCATTTTGCATTACTATTTCAAATTTTAAACTCAGCATTGTGCATCCAAGCCTTTAAACTTTTTAAAACATTTACTATAATATAGACAGTCGTATTAAAATAAATAAAAAACAATTTGATTTTCAAGGGCTTTTTAATTTATAAATGGCATTTTAATTATGAAGCAAGCTATGCTTAATGCTTAGCCAAGTCACCCTGCCCATACGATATTTTTTATACAAATTAACGACTTGAGTAGGCCATTTTGATTAAGATAATTACTTACCTTTCTTGTTATATCTGGGCTTTGCGTGGGAGACAAAGTTACCCAATATTTGATTAAATTGGATTGGACAGAGAATTGAATTGAATTGAATTCTGGAAGGAAAGGAACAAAGAAGGAAGGAAGAAGGAAGGAAGGAAGGGAAGCGTGCTTGTACATATTTGTAGTTGTATTTGTATTTTTGCATTTGTATACCAGACCACAAAATATATCTGTCTTGGCTGCGTTAATCTTGAGTGAGTGTGTTTAAAAGCCGGGCTTTGGCTCTAAGAATAGATGTTGTTGGAGGGAAGACGCTGTTGTGCATCTGTAGTCTGTCTGCACTGCTATCTGTATAAGCGGGCTCTCCGCGGTGTAGGCGAGTAATCATTGTCTAGTGTGGCATGAGGATAAAACAAAGTGGGAGCTATAAAAAACCAGTAATGGTCCTTCGATAATTACGACCATAAAACATTGTTTTATCTTTTCAATTCCGCACAGCCCTCCACCTCCGTCCCAAATATCCCAACTACCACGAGACAAACAGATACAATTTCTAGAGCAATTACTGTATGCATCTTTACTTCATCAGGCATTTGACATTGAATTGTACTGGTAATTACGATTTAAAAAGTAAAAATAAAAGCTGCATGGTAGTAACAGTTACATCAAATGATTGCTATCTTCTTTTAAAGAAAGGCTCACAAAGTTTATTTTTAAAATTTATTAATTATTTAAGTTACTTTTTACAATTTGTTCTTTAAAAAATGTAGGATTTACATGTTTGATCCCACCGTTTTTAAAACACGATATTTTGCAATTATTTTCTTGAAATAATGTTAAAATAGGCTTTGGAAATTGTATGTAGGTACGTGGGGATAGACACTACACAGCAATTGCCAACACCTACGCCCGTGCCTCTTTGCCAAGCCACAATAAAATCCAAATCGAAATCTAGCTGTCAGTCTGTCTTATTATTTTAATCTGGGATGATTCACGGAGCCAAATGCCAATGACTTGGCACACATTCCAGGATCACACAAGTAAGACGTCCGGAGACAAGGCGCAATAATTCCTAGTCTAATCTCTCATGTGCTCCTATATGGTAATCAGGCCCCTTGGCTACACGTACTTTCCACTACTGTTTTATCATTTACTTACATTGCATTGCCATAGTGATATATATATATGTAGATACTACATTCTTACTACAAAGCATTTCTTGGGGATTACGCAGTAATGATGCCAATTGCACTGAAAGTTTTAAGAAACATTTTCCAAACCTACAAAACAGAACCTATATGCACAGTAGCAACCATTTTTGAACTGTTTTACAACGTTTATTCTTTTCGGTACGCCAGTTTTTACTATTCTAAATGGATTATGTAATTGTTTGTAGGTGTTTCTTGTCTAATATTTGGTATTTTTTAAATGCTAATATTGCATTTTGCACTTTTTTGAAAAGTGAAATAATTTATAATTTTGCTCTTTTCTAAAGGGTTTAAATCGTTAAACACTCTTTGAGAAAGACTCATAATCGTTAGTTTTTGCCCTTTTCTGTCCGTGTTCAAATACTGGTTTACACTTTTTCAAAAATTGAAATACTGTTTTGCATTTTTTCGAAGGGTTAAAATTGTGTTAAAATATTTTCTAAAAAGTTCCAATTTACTAGTATCCTTCTAAAGTGGCTAAAATCGTAGTTTTGCATTTTTCAGAGCATCAAAAAACGGGCTAGTATAGATTTAAGGAGTTAGTTTGAAAATTACGAAAATAATTGATTTATTTGCAGCAAAACAAGGATTCTTTGACGTATTATGTGGATGGTCCCTTACGCGTATGGGAAAGAAGAATTATCCATTGAAATAGTAGGCATACCAAAAGAGAGGGGCTTGGAATTCTGAATTCCATGGGATCACGTAGTTATCCCTTTTAGATTGTAGAAAGTAGACAAAGTTTCAATTAAAATAATTAATGCATCACTCCCATTTATCTCCATAGCATTTGGCAGTGCACTAGGCTCCGCATTACATACATTGGCAAGACTGCAAGGCATTTCTTCTTCTTCTCCTTCTCCTTCTCCTTCTCCTGCCAGTCTCTCCCCATCTTATTGCTCACAGACAACAATCCAATCGGAATCCTCCGCACCCGTAGTGGCTTGGCAGTGCATAGGAGATCCAGAGGGAGACTTGACAAGTGAAACATAACTTGTTTTAATATGGAAATTCCAAAGGAGCTCTTCCTGTCAAACAAGATCCATGGAGGAAGGATGGCTGGCGTTTTTATCCTTTTTCGTCTCTATGTATTCCAGATAGCGAATGCTGCAAGGGATGCTTCAGAGAGATTCCATATTGTTTGCAAGAAGCTAAAAAAAATGTAAGTGCTATTTTCATTACATTGAAAGATTTAGTGTGGGATCTTTTTATAGAGTAGATGTGTAATGCTTTTCGAAGCATTGTTTTATATTAAATGTATTATACTATGCCGCCAATAATTTTGGTACAAACAATTTAAAAAAGCCATTGAGGTAATTGTGGATGTAATGTTACTGTTAAATAAGTATGATGAAAATAGAACGTTTTGCACCGTTTGGAAACGTAGTTTTGATTTGTGCATAGTTTCAAAAGCCAGTAGTTATGACGTTCTGCAATGTTTTTAAAACTTGTTTTGTACTATTTTGGTATACTTTTTTAAAAGTGTTGTTAACTAGGAAAGTTTGCTCCTTTTCAAAATGTGTATTCTAACCATTTTGGACGTTTTCGAAATTGTGTAATTATCCCGTTTTGCACCTTGTCAAAATTGTGTGATTAGAAAATCCATCTTTTGAAAAAGTGGAGCTACAGTAACATCTTGGACGTTTCTAAACATTTTAAATGCCATTAAGCACCTTTTTAGAAAGTGCATTTATGCCATTTTGCTTCTTTTCGGAAACACACAGTTATAGAATCTTGGGCCATTTTAAAATGAAATGCATGCCTTTTCCTAGGACAGTGTAATTACTTCATTTTTACGTTTTTCAAAAAACTCGGAACTATAACATTGTGCTGTAGCTATAAATACGTATCATCTGTGTAGACGCAATATGTCTAAAATCAATCCAATGTGTTATCATTATGGACTTGGGCCACATTGTATTTGTACCGACGATATGTAAGTAGTTTTCGGACTAGTGCATGAGTTCCAAGGCAGATTAGATACGCAGTCATTCTGTTGTACACCAGTTAGTGTTTCAGGGTAATAATGCAATCCATCGAATAATTATAGGTGGCCCAAGTGAACTGGAACTGCTATACTACATATCGTCGGTTAAGAGGCAAAACGAATCACATCCAAGACCCAAGCAAAACTTAAAGCAGAATCGTCCATGTACTGACAAACAGAATTCTGATAAAGGAATTGTACTCTGGATAAGAAATAGCTCAGAACAGCAGAGCAATAGCAGGGCCACACTTGGAATGTTAATTCCACGCTTGAATTCCATTCAAATATTTCCAATGGACAGCAAGAGACTACAAAGAGACAGCGAACTAAAATTTCAAGGGAGTTTTATTTGTAGGCACACAGTGTATGGGTTATGAAATAAAGTGCAACAATGTATAATAATAGTAGGCAAAGAGATCTTATGCAGCCTGAACCCTGAAACTCGGAGCCAAGCACAAACAAAAGCATTCCTGAAGGCCGGCCGGAAGCAAATCAAAATTCATAAAAGTAATTAAATGGATTTATAAATCGTGTGAATATTTTATTGAATTGCATTGCTTTGGAAATGGTTGTGATTTTTTAAATGGCTATACATATAATATATATTATTGCTATACTATTGGCTTGACAAGTTTTCGAAGAAATGTAATTTCATAAAAAACATTACGCATCGTTTGAAAAAGCTAATTTATGTTTCAACTTTTAAAACAATAAATGCTAATTCGTTTTACATCTTTTAAAAAGATAATAGTTTCATGTTTTACACTTTTCAAAGTACTTGATTTCAAACCCGTCTTTTGAAACCTGGTGATTTTTAATTATTCATTTGACACGGTCATTATAAAGCTTGCACATTGTTTAGAAAGGGTAATTTCAGTGTTGCCCTAGTCTAGTCTGACTTTCCTAGACTTTTCGGCTTTTTTCGTCCGCTTAACTAGACTAGACTAGACTAGCTGACTCTTTCAAAACTTGTGACTTGACTAGACTAGACTAGACAAGAGGCGCAGAAAAAAATGACTAAACTAGCCACGATTCTTCTCATGTTAAGGGATAGTTGACTAGTTTGACTGGAGTAGACTTGACTAAGGTTGTGTTGACTAGACTAGACTTGACAGGCCTGGAAAACAGTATGGCTTGACTAGACTAGACTAGCTGCCTTTGATTTTGGACGTGACTAGACTTGACTAGACTAGAAAAATTTTGAGCAGCACTGGGTAATTTTATGTTTTGCATCTTTTCAAAATGAGTTCTAATTTGTGTGAGACGCTTATAAAAGACGAATTTTATGGTTTTACACTTTTTGAGAACACAAACTGCATTTAATTTGTGCGTCTATTGAAAAGTGGTAACTGCCAATTTATTTGTTTCTTTTTAAAATTCATTTTAAAAACTTTGAAAACTTTCTAAAAGACTTGCCCTTGCCTGTAGCCTACAGAAAATGGAGCTCTGGCTACGCCGTTGCATTGTTGAAGATGTCTTATTTCTCCTTTGTACTGAGCTGCCATTGTCCAGGCGGCTAGATGGGTTGAAGTGTGAGATTGGAGAGTGAAAGGAAGAGCGGACACATGTACATACAGAGATAAAGAAATCCGGTTTGTAAAATTTGTGAAAATCTCTCTCGTCTCCCTCACCCTCACCTTTTAACTTATGAAAATACAGTGTGATATTTCTTTTGAAATTTTGAAAAATGCTCCAGCGTCTCAACTGACACTTGTGCATTTGTTAACGTGTCTTTTACACTCTTCTTCCATTTGTACTGATTTCCTTACACCAACACTTTTAGCCTCTCCCGTCTCTTCACATATGCACACATACATTATACACGCCATTACGGGGCCCATTACCATCCCTTCAGATAGGCTTTGCGATATGTAGTTAAGACGTTTTGATGCTATACGGAAGAGTATGCAGGGCCAATGCCAGTACATGCAAGTAGCTAATCTAGAACCATGCAGGCTTTGAATGGGGAGATTTTTCCCAGTTTTTTTTTCTCCTCTCCATCCTTTTTAATGCAAATACATATCCAAATCCGAATTCCAAAATGTCAGTGTTACAGATATGAGAGAGTGCGGTGGGGTGTACCGTCATTCTTGGATGGCTGGTTTAGCTGTAAACTTAGTGTTTAAAACATAATCTGTACATTCAGATTCAGACTTTAAAGTACCAAATATAATTATTTGTGTGATTTGGAAACTTTAACATGATTACTTCAATGGAAATGCCTCTTCAAAAATATGTAATTATACCCGAAATGGCCTTATCAAAATAGTGTTTTTCTGGAAATGTATTTTTTGAAAAGCAAACTCCTTTCCAGACAATTTAAAAACTTGTCAATTACGGAAAACACTCTTTTTTAAAACGTATTTTCAATAAAAATAATTTTTTCGATCGTCAATATCTATTAAAAGGAATAAGCCACTATTGAAAAATACTGCTTCCTGTAAAAGCATTTTTTCAAAATGTGGTTTTCTCAAATTCCATTTTTTGAAACGTTACCTTTCTACAAGTAGCCTTTTTCAAAATTGAAATTTCTCTAAACTTGGTTTTTTAAAACGTAGATTTTCTATTAATACAGTAATACACTTTTGCAAAATGACAATTTTTGAAATAATCCAATGGCAAAACTAAATATTGAGCTTTAAAGGCCTTCCTTAACGAATCAGCCGGAGATTAACGGTAGAGTGAGTGTGTGTGTGTGCAGTGTAAAAGCGTAAGGAGATTTGCAAACATTGAAATCCTTGAGTATCTGTGTTATCCACGCATCAACTATATCAACGTCTACAAATACAAATATTCCAAGGCAATCGCCGTGCCGTAGTGAACGTAAAGGCAAAAGGCAAAGGCAATCTATCTATGAGCCCTTTATTACCCTTCTATCCCCGCATCTTTCCTCAGGGCTCATTCATACATTACCTTTAGAAATGAGTCCCCTTCTTTTACATTCACATTCCTTGAAATCCGAATGCCCTAAATTCAAAGTCGTAATTTGTAATTTGTGGACGGCCCCTTAAGCTTTGACTGTAGCCCAGCACATCGTTTTGCCTCAAGTTTTTTGACTGAAGCACATCTATAGCTATGAGGATGGAGAGCAATCTCTCCTGGAAAATGAAGGCACATTCAACATTTCTTCATTCTTCATTCTCCATGGAAATTCCAATCAGGGAAAAAATACAAAAAAAATACAAAATGTATACACAGGCAAGACAGACAGACAGAGAACAGAGAGAGAGAGAGCGAGGAAGGGAGAGAGAGAGAAAAAAATTGGGACTCAATTGCCTCCAGTTTCCCCTTCGCCCTCACGCATTCCTAGCCCTGTGGAATCACTCGCTTTTTTTTCATCTTATATTTTACCATGTATTTTGTATTTTTTTTTGTATCTATATTTGGGTTGATCTGGTGATGTGACTGATCGTGAGTTTATCTTATCTCATCAAAGGAAACAAGTGGAATCAAATATATTATTCAATTGGCTGGCAAAGGCAATAGTTATGGCACTCGGCAGAGGATTCTAGGATTTTTTCTTTTTTTTTGCTTTCTACTTTCTACTCTGTGCCCTCTTTTGATTTACAATGCCACTTTGCTTCTTCGACGAGCTACCTCCGTTCATCAATGTGCTATTTGTATATTTTATTTCTTGTAGACTTTATACATTTCCTCTGATTGTTTGCTTGTCTGATTTCATTTTATTTTATTTCCAAAAATATCTGCGTACGGAGCGTAGTAAGTACCGTTGAAATTTAAATTCCTTATAGGTATAGCATGTAACTGTAGAATATAGACGCTTAGGTTTATAGCTTTTAGATTTTTGAATTTCTGATTGATTTCGTATTGGAAAAGTGTGTTTGCTCTCCATTTTGTTGAGCTCGAGGAAATTGTTAGTGTTGCCTTATGACTAGTTTGATTTGGGTTGATTGCTGCTTCCTCTTTGCAAAATTAAATAAAATGTGTCAATTTTTTTTAAAAAATAAGGAAATATTTACTGGAGAGTATAATTAGAAAAAAATGAAATCTTAATTAGAAAATTTGGCATTGCGGACGGATTACAGGTAGATGGCCATGAGCCTTGTGCCATTCTTCATATTAGGAGAAACTGGACTTTGCACAGTTTGCAGCTATAGTGACGATATACTTGTAGGAGTGTACATGCCTATATAGATGCAAAAGGGCTTATCTACTATTTTTTGTCTTCAATCTCCAAATGAAGGATTTATGACTCGCAATTTTCGTTTCCGTTTTTTTCTTTGCACACACACACACACACACACACACAGAAGGCTGTCAAGTCACTGAACTCCTTTGCAGTAGTGCAATGCTATGCCTTTCAGTATACAGTCAATGATACGGTGTTAGATAGCAAATAAAATAGCGATGTAGCTACCTACGTAGACTATAGTGCTGCCATGTATACATAATATGACGGTGTGATCAGAGGAGAAAGTATGTAAATGTAGATTTTTGAAATGGGATCGAAATTCCAATTTGTGTTTGACACATTACGTATACCTACGAGCACGCCAGTCCAAAAGGGGCTAAGCATAAGCTAAGGTTGCTCTAGCAACATTTTTAGACATTTTCCAAGTGCAATCCTCCATCTGTTTCTAAGGTTTGTGTTTTGTAATAGAAGTGTGACGTAACCTGTTCGAAACGGTAATATATGTAGTTTTTTATCCTTTTAAAAATCGTAATTTCCAGTTTTGACCTTTTTGAAAATGGTAATTACTGGTTTGGACCATTTTGAAAGTGCTAGTAACTAGATTTGAATGTTTTGTAAAAGGCTAATTTCCAGTTTTGACCTGTTTGAAAATGGTAATTACTGGTTTGGGCCATTTTGAAAGTGCTAGTAACAGAATTTGCATGTTTTGTAAAAGGTTAATTTCCCGTTTTGACGTTTTAAAAAAAGATAGTTAGGTACTAGTTTTAACCTCTTTGAAATGATTTCTTGTTTGGACCATTTTGAAAGTGTTAGTGACCAGTTTTGAATGTTTTTTAAAAAGTGAATTTCCAGTTTTGACCATTCTGAAAGCGTACATTTTTATTTTTCACCGTTTCGAAAGTGTTCACTTCTAATGTACCTACTTCTGAATTGACCGTTTTGAAAAAGTTAAAGTTGAGGCTCAAACTCCTTTCCTTTCATTCTCAGGCGTCATTTATGCAGAGCCTCGTGTAAAGTAAAAGCTCAAAAGTCAGAGGAAAGCTTTGCTGGTACACATGACACATAAGTGCTACCTTCATTCAACATTGAACCTTATTACATCCCATCAGCTCACGTGCTCCCATTCGGTTTTTCTTGTCAGAGATGCGACTCCTTCTTACAAGAATGTCCATTAAATCCTTTTTTCCCCACCGCCAGAGTCTACACTTTGCCTACCACTACCCTGCACTGGGAGAGAGAGAGTCGATTTTTCAACGGAAGTCAAAATTTATCTTTGTAGACAAAGACGTAGTAGTTACTCATACACCTCCGTCTCTGTCCTGTCATCCTCCACTCCAATTTACACTGCACTGCACACAGCCACAGCACAGCCCAGAGCACCGTACCGAGGTGCTCCTGTTACCCGATTGAGAAGGGCACCTCGCATATTACGTCCGTCGAGCTGGGTCAATTTTTTACAGTTAAAAAGAGGCAAGTAAAGTGTAATTTACTGCCTGAAGGTTTCCTAATTTTAGGCGCTTTTGAATAAGGCACAATGTGATATTTGCACGTTTTCCAAGCAAGGCAAAAAAGCTACAAAATGCTTTACATAACATTAGTCTAAAAGGTAATGTAGTAATTGACAGGCCCCTCTCTTCTACACAGTAGAAATTTAAAATTCAAATTCTTGACTCAAAATTTATTTAAAAATTCAACTTTGTCGCCAAAGTCAGACTTAACAAGAAGAAGAAAATCCTAAAAATCACAAGTTGCAAAGCACAAAAGGAGTACCATTTTATCCTATTTTCAGGAGTCTTGCATAAACAGCTTTTCAAAGGCCGTGAAAAATTCAGGATGGGAAACCAAAAAAAAATCATTTTGCGTGCTGCAATTGCATGGGATGGCATGGCATGTGATGGTTCATTTAGTGAAAATATTCGCGTGCTCAAAATATGTTGACACCTCATCTGTTCTCCTATAGACTGCCTACTCAGGTATATAGAGACACTTAAGCCTTCAGTACACACTATAGCTATATAGTATATATACAAAACTTTTCCCTCGGGTATTAGTGTCACTTGCTATAGGCATAGCCGGAGATCTTGCAGCATCTTCAGTGAACCTTGTAAATGTCCCATGGCGTCTCAAGTTCTCCTTAAAGAAAGTCCTACTACATCTTTTAGGGGGCGTTCATAAAGTACGTGTAGAACTGTAAAACATTTTGAATCCCTAATGTACCTATATACGAACATTTGTGAGCCCGTCGTTTCTGCCCCTAGCCCGTAATGTATGAACAGCCCCTTTAAAATCATCTCCTACGTATTGGTATTGGCATCCGCACTGACTGCCTATTATTGCTTGTTCAGGGAAAATGACATGAAAATTCTGGAGGAGAGCTTGAAGTGCATGTAAATCTTGTTTGAGTGACATTTTTTTGTGTGATTTTTTCTTTACCCCCTTATTTACCAAACCATCTTGAATTTCCTTATACAAACCAAAATCCAAAAATTCAAGTGCAAAAAAGCAAAGTGGCCTTCTAAGTTCTAACTACTTCTATTCGTAGATTCTTTGTTGACTCGTAAAATTTCACGTTGACATATTCAAGATTCATACCGAAAAAATTGTATTTCTAAATTAGACAAAGGGCCAAAGGGAAAAATACACATTTTAGATGCATTATACATTTATGTATAGCAATTTTATTTTTTTTGTTTAAATAGCGGGCAAAGGGTACTTGGCAGGGTTACTAAGTTTTGGTCCAATAAATTTAAATTTGTTGTGATGCCGGAATAAAGGCAGAACTTGTAAATCGATTATTTCCCAATAAAATTTAATGTTGCAAATGGAAATTGATTGACCAGGAATATAAAAAAATGGAAGCACAGTTCCAAAATCCGAGGGCAGATCTAATGGCCCATTTAAATGCATGTATAGCTTCTAATATTAACATTGTAGGGAGGCTACTGTGGAGTAGTATGTAGTATGTATATGTTTGACAATTTGAAATTTGAAATTCTTTCCACCCTTGATTTTTATGAGATCACATTTTTCACATTTTATTTTTATAATGTGACGGCGCTCCTGGGCTATTATTATAGTATAGTGTTGGGAGGAAATCAAAATCATAAGAGGTTATATACAGATATATCAGTGTTATACACCTATGTTCAAAAGAGGTATAGTGTTTAAAGAAACTCGCTATAGCATATTTGCAATATGCGTGTGCTTTCAGCCCTCAATTGCAATCTGAGGGTGCAAAATGACTTATCTAAATGTTGGACCCATTGCGTGTACGACTATAACAAAAATATAAACAATAAGGAAAGTTTAAAAAAAATGGGGAAAATAGGAAGTAGATTGAAAACAAAGTTAGATTTTTGCGTGAAGAGTGCAATGCATTTTCCATGTTTCTTTCCAGCACTCCTCAAGGCTTTCCATCTCTAAAAAAAACTCCCAAAAAACAAAAGCAAAAACGGTACACATAGCCACGGTGTAGAGATTGCAGATGTATATATTATGTATATATAGGTATAGACAATACCAGCAATACAGAAAGCGAAGGCAAACCAAAATTGTAGAACACTCAAGGAGCTTGCAAATACTACGTTATACCAACAGTTTTGTGGAGATCATTCCTTTTAAAAATAATGGACTCTTTCTTTCAAGTAAAGACATTGAGCCCATGCTTTTGATTGGCGGATAAAAAATTAGAATTTACACTTTAAAATAATTGTTAAAAATCTAGTATTTTAAATTTTACACTAGGAAACATGGGTAGTATTTTTATATTTTTAATATTTACAACCCATAAAACATGATTTTTAAGCTTTAGAAGAAACAAAATCGTTATGTATACATACAACTAAATACAATAAAAACAAAACTATTCATCTGCTGTGCCTCTCTATGACGTAATATGTAACTGTTTGTCGTATGACCTACACTCGTACTGGTAAATTATATGAAATTCACATACATAGCGTACATATCTTGGGTGATGAAGCAGGATTCTGGCTGCCGATGAGTCTACATACAAAGTTAAATAACACTAACTATAACAAAGTTTCTAAAAAGTGCAAATACCAGTTTCACCGTTCTTTGAAAGTGCAAATACCACTTTTACACCGTTTTTAGAAAGTGCAAATACAACTTTTACACAGCCTTTAGAAAGTGCAAATACGCCATTAACCACTTTTAAAAGGGGTAAATACCACTTTTAAACTAATTTTAAAAGTGCAACTACCAGTTTTACCATTTTTAAAAGGTGTAAATATCACTTTTTTACTGTTTGTAGAAAGTTCAAACACCAGTTTTACCACTTTTAAAAGTGTATATATCTAACCATGTTACCGTATTTAAAAAGTGGAAGTTGTTGGGTTTACTATTTTTGAAAAAGCGTCAAAGCTGTACTTACGCTTACCAGGATGTAAATCTTTTTGTTGAAACTTGAGTCAAAATGACGTTAAGAGGACGCTGGACTTACGCCATAATGCCTCTTCACCCACGATAAGCACACCTTTATGGACATTCTACGCATTTACGCAATAGGCCTTATATTGCACATTTATTTGTGCATCAGCGGTGGAGTTAATACGGAATACAGACACAAGGATGTTCTACAGACTGACTAGTGAGGGCGAGTACTTGTGCTTTAACTCTGACGTACTTTGTACTTGTTCGTGTTGAACTTGGAAATGCTTTCTTTCCTGCCGTCCTTCCCTGTCCTCGTCCTTCTTCTCAAAGTGTGTTGAACGAGGCTGAGGAGGGCGACGGACGAGCAGAAGAAGCCAGTTAAGTTAAAGTGGTGAAGTACTGATAGACCAAGGAGTAGAAATTCAAGACTGACTGGTTAAATTCGAAATTCTCAAATTCTCAGAGAACTCTCTGTCGATTGTATGTATAGCTATAGAACAGAAAGCCTAACAAAACGGATTCGCAGATAAGAGGGACAATGCAGTACTGACAGTGTACTAGAGTGTCTGTATAGCCTGGGCTACAAAATATAATTATATACATACGTATGTGCAGTATCTATAGGTATATACTCCAGTATCAGCTGTGCTGTAAATTCAATCCACCGACCATCTCCATCATGTGCGCGTACCATTAAGTTCAGTCTAGATATATACCTATATAGCAAGAGCAGTTTTTGCGTTATAGCTGTCCTTTAGCAGTATGATACTGTGGGGAAAGGAACTTCCACAAATTACCTAGTTCATGCCAGTTTTTACAATAATTCATTTTTAAAAGCATGATTTTTTAAATTTTTGTAGTGGCATCGCGATGTTATGCACCGTTAGCCAGGAATTTCGAAAAATTGGTAAATTACCCACCAATTTTTGTAAAGAAAACATCTTTTTAAAACGAGATTTAAAAACGATTTTCGAAATTACATATTACTGATTGTAGTAAACCCACTCCTTAAACGTAGGCAATGCTAAAATTATTATTTATTGTTAAAACACCTTCGAAATTTTGGAAATTCTTTTCAAAATTGTAAGTTTCTCTAAAATTGGTCTTTTCTATGCATTTTTTTTATAAAATGTTTTAAATACATATGTACACTTAAAGAAACTACCGTTTTCTCGTGTTTTTTCGTCACTACACTATAAAATCGCAGTAGCTAATTACGATGCATGAATGCACTCTCATTTTTGTAGGCACTGTCTGTCATTGGCAGACCGTCTAGAGCTCGTCTTTGTAGTTTATGCAAGTTTCGTAATTTTCTATCGTAGTTTCCTGCTTCCTTGAAGCATTGTCTGGTTGCTTTTTGCCGGTGCGGTGCTATGCTGGGACTGACAGAGTTGTAGTGTTTCTGTCGGCTGAATGCTGAATGCTGGATGCTGGTATGTTCGTTCGTATTGGTTTGGTACTTTTGATCTAATGGTGCTGGTAGTAGTAGTGCGTAGTGGTGCGGGGCTGTGGAGGATTGGAGATGTTGCTTTGAAGTACATATGCATATACATAGTACGGGTGCTGGTGCGGTGTTGATGTTGATGTTTAGTTGTAGGTTGTAGCGTGTCCATTTAAGCGCCTTTCCAAGCTTTCGCCCAACCGTTCCAATTCAATGGCCAAACAAATAACACGAGTGCAAAGCCAGCGATGGACTGGGACGGAGACGCGGAGATTGAGCGCTTCCTCCTTTCCACTTGTCTCTTCACTCACTGCAATGTATCGATACATCGTCGGCTAAGAGGCAAAATGAGTTAACAAATAAATAAATTAGTACAGCAAAATTGTGTATGTGGAGGAGCTCTTAAAAGTACCTACCTACCCAACTAACAAAAGTAATGTGGTTCATTTCCACAACGTACAAAGACTTGCACCAACGATGTGCACCATTTTGATTTAGGTTTATTTAAATTATTTTGTATGACCCATTTTGCCTCTTAAACGACGATATAATATAGGTATACATGGGTGTATCTATTGGTGTCCGTTTTCGACTCCATCCAATTTTATCGCTCAATCTAGTGTCTACGGTCTGAGTATAGGAGTTTTCAAAAATTACCTTGCACGTAAGATTGATAAGACGAGTGTGCGAAATGCTGCTATACCTATATTTAGTAGCTTTGGTTTGGACAGGGAATACATTTTAGAGAGAAATGTGGTGGTTTTTAAAGCAGACGTAGCATCGCTACGTTTTTAGCAAGGAAGGCGTACAGAAATGACTGTTTTGTGTTTTAAAGACATTTAAAAAAATTTTAAATCTCTAGCAGTTAAGCGTAATATTTGATAGGTCCCTATTTGCTCTTATTTACGGCTATACGTCGGCTACAGTTAGGTACCTTTTACAGCAGTAGATTGCGGAGATTATATAGACGTTACTTTCTGGGTTCCAAGTGAGCTGGACAGACAAGCTGTGTGAGAAATATCCCACCTGCGTCTTTTTTCAAAAACCAAAAAATTCAATGTTTAATTCCATCGATGCAGCATCCTGAGTAGCGTCGAGAGGGCCACATGCACCAGTTCGAAGGAATGGACGAAGATATACATAGAAGCCAGCGCATAGTGTATACAATGCAATGTAAAAAAAAGTGTGGCATACAGTGCATAGGGAATAGCGGAGCACCTTCCACAGTTCGTATTAGTGGCCTTTGGAAAAGTCCATGAAATTCTCCCAAAAGGCTCAGCTGCCATCAATAGTCAATAGTATCCCACGAATCCAAATCCCACCTCGCCTACAACCACCGCCACCACCTTCCATTTCAAACCCATCTTCAGTCCAAAATCCTAGCATTGCGTCGAAAATTAATCCAAAATCTGAAAGTAAGAGCATGCAAAATTGTTTTGGTACAGTCGAATGCAATTATTCCTGTCATGTTTGCCAGAGGTATTACATCATTTAGGATACGATAACAGAATATGATACTTGATTTTTGAAAAAATGCTTTCTATGTTCTAGCTGTAAATAGAAAACATGTGAATAAAACGTTTTGCACTTAACATATCAAGTAAATATAACATTTTGCAACTTTTCAAAACTTAGAGAGCATTTTCCGCGTCGTTCCAAAACGATGGAAAAAATTTGTACGTCGTTTAGTACATTTCGAAAACGTGTAGCTATGACATTTACCGCCTTTTCAAAAACGTCTGAATAAAAAAAACGTTTGTACATTTTCAAAAACAAGTAATTCGAACACGTTGTCTTTTCAAAAAGGTGTAAAAGTAACATTCTAGATATTTTGAAAAACTTGCAAATAAAACATTTTGCACCTTTTAAAAAACAGCCAATGGAACAAGTCGTTTCAAAAACCTCTAAATATAATATTTTGTGTCTTTTCAAAAACGTGCAAAAGAACATTTTGAACATTTTCGAAAACAGACAAATAGAACATTTTTGTCTTTTCAAAAACATGAAATATAAACTTTGTATCTTTTCAAAAACAAGTAATAATAGAACATTTTGTCTTTTAAAAAAAGTGTAGTTGCAACAATTTGCACCTTTTTAAGCCCATCGAAGCGATAAATATATTTTTTGGCAACACGTAAATAGAACAATATTATACCCTTATTTTCCAAAACGTGTAACTAGAACTGATGAACTTCTCACACCTCTCCCAGGTACCACATAATGAAGCAATTTAACTTCTGAGAGTAAGAACAGTCAGTAGTTGGATTTGCGCCATTGCACTTGATAATTAAGTTTGGGGATATTGTGCTTCGTGTACTGGAGGCCCAGTTTAAAAGGAGAGATGTTGGTGCTGGGCAGACGAGGAGGTGTTGTTGGAGACAGAGACAGAGAGGGAGAGACGCAGACGAGACGAGATAATAATTCTTTGAACCCAAATACCTAATGGAATGTCTGCTTCCTTTAGTCTCTCCACTGTTATTAGTCCTATATAATAATATGTGATCATGCACTGATAGTATGCTCCGCTCTGCTAGGGCCTCCAAGAAGTTTTCAGGGGCTTTTCAAATATTACGTCACCAACGCCTTCCGTTCCCCCCATGAAAGATGCTCTTATTTTACATGGATTTTATTGTTTTGTTTAAGCAGGTCAATATTGAATGTTTGCCTTTCTTAAAAGAGAAGTTCCTACGTTTATTATTACTGCCCGGACAGAGCAGGTGCCAAAGCCATGTTTTGCTTTGTATAACCTATTCGGAACTGACCAACCATGAACTTGTCACGTGCTTCTATTACAAATCAATACTTTCAAAAAATGCTAAACTAAAAACCAGCATTTGGAAAGGGTGAAAACCAGAAAATAACATTTTCCAAAAGGTCAAAACTAAAAATTAACAAATTCAAAAAAGTCAAAACTAAAAATTAACAAATTCAAAAAAGTCAAAACTAGAAATATATATTTTCAAAAATGTCAAATGTAGAAATTGAGGTTTTCGAAAATGTCAAAATAAAAATGAACGTTTTACAAAGACGTCAAAACTAGAAACTAACATTTTCTAAAAGGTCAAAACAAGAAATTAATTCTTCAAAAACAGTAAAAACTAGAAATTAACATTTTCCAAAATAATCAAAACTAGAAATTAGGGCTTTCAAACGAGGTAAACACTTGAATAGGTCACATCCAAAAAAGGTGTCAAACTAGATAAATACTGCTGTTTCTAAAACGTTAAAGGCGCTGTTATCCTGCTTTGCATTTTTAGAAGGTGTGAATACCTCGATTTTTCTTTTTTGAAACGTAGTACGAAACAAAATAAGTAGTTGTAATGGCATTTACGGTTTTCGGTAACATTTGAACGAGCCCTGAAGACTCCAAATGGAATGTGAAGTTGTTTTGGATGGAATATGAGTTGTGTGTGTGTGTGTGTGTGCGGAATGAATCTTGATTTGCCTTTTGATTGATGAGCTTTAATATTAACTTACGTCCTTTTAACTTGCGTCCAAACTAACTTTACTTCAGCCAAAGCTCCTTGCCTCTTTCTGTATCCACCACACTCAGGAGTGTCAATGGCACTGTACAGCAGACGTAGACAGAGTTCCAGGGTTTGGGTCCAGCAAGTGTCCACGTGCTTCCATTGCCCTCTCCTTCCTAGCTTCCTCCCTTCCTTTGGGAGGAGATGAACCTGCCGCCATGGCAATCCCAACTTTCATTTCCATAATGCCAAAGGAAACGTGAGTTCATTGAATGGAGAGCCAGGAAATAGAAGAAGAAGACGGAGACATAATTATACCTGCCCGTCTCTAAGAGAATTCCAAAGGACTAGTAAGGACGAAGCGTAATTCAACATTTTTTTCTTAGTTTTTAATTTTCAAGCTTTGTAGTGCGTGTAAAGTTATTAGAATTTTAAATGTGCGGAATTTTGTGTGTCGTACTTTCTCATACTTTGCTATAACTAGTCAGTGGAAAGACAGGGATGGATAATTATGCAATATGAATATTAATTTCTTCAATTTATACACGCATCAAATCCTGTATTCTGCGCTTACTATTTGTATTTGTATGCCGAATATCCTGCGATGTTTAAACTTAGTAATTTTTTTAACAAAGGCATTAGCAATGGATCGTTATTGGATACAGTTTTTATATGTATCACATAATTTATGTGAAGATTCTACTGCTATGCTGGGAGGCTGGAACTATCCGATATTAATTCTGTAAAAATTAAGAAACAAAAGTGAAATTTTTAGAATTTACTGAACGATACGTTTTAAAGCTCGTTTTACAAATTATCAATTTTTTCAAAAATCAAGTGTTTAGAAAAGAAAAAAATAGTTTAAACGTTTTTTTTCTTCAAAATCATCCATATCGTTCATTGGGTATATTTTAGAAAAATAATATCTGAAATTGAAAATTTCTATAGAAAGGTTTACGAAACAAGCATGCTAAAAATATTGTTATTTTTATTTCTTTGAAAACACTGAATTTGGAAACCACGATTTTTGAAAGAGCTTTTACAAATGACAATTTTCTTACAGACAGACCCATGCTTAACCTTTTCGAAACGGTACTGCATCTAGTTTTATAGCTTTTTGAAAGTGGTAGTTTCTTGTTTCGACCTTTCTGAAATTGTTAATTTGTTGTTTTACATCTTTTTGAAAATGTTAGTTTCTAGTTTTGACCTTTTTGAAAGAGTTAATTTCGTGTGTTGACCCTTTTAAAAGTAGTAAATACTAGTATATTTGACTTTTTTAAAAATGCAATTTCTAATTTATTTCGTCTTTTTACAAAAGCTAGGTTTTAGTTTATTTCACCTTTTTAAAAAAGCAAGTTTCTAGTTTTAGCCTTTTTCAAAAAGTTAATTTATACAATATACATAAACATTTTTGTAAAGCCATATTTATTCTATGGTTTCCCAGTTCCCAAGAGGTTAAAATTAAAAGGTTTAAAGGTATGCTTTTTCAAAATTTCGAAACTGAAAAAAGGTAATTTTCTCAGAAATACAGCTTTCAAACGACTAATTCCAAAAAGTTCCTTTTCCCGCTTCAGACACATGCTGTTTCGTTCGAATTTATGTATGTAAGCCTCTTTTCTAATTCAAAATATTATTTGAGCTCATTAACATCCAACTTTACGTTTTGTTGGCTCGGATTTCAAAAACTATCTTGAGTATCACTAAATAATTGTGTCACAGAATAGAGATAACAAAATGGCTTAAGAGCCAAAAGTAGGTAACCGTGTCATTTAGCTGTCCACAAAAGCTAAACGGGCAGTTGAATTTTAAGATTATCCCAGTTCTCTTCTTAGTCAAGGAAATGCTCAAGCAGGTGGTGTAGTGATGCGGCGATGGTCTTCGTCATTCAAATTCTATTCTACATGTAACGGCCGCAGGCATAGACTGGAAAAAATGGAACAAAATATCTCGCTTTCTCTACTTCATATTTTCATTCCAAAATATCATTTTACTGCTAAAAGCTTTAACGAAACGGTCTCACAATACACATGCTTAACGCTCATTTTGTCTTTAAATCCTGTGTACCGTGTTTGGCTGCAGGCAAAGAACGCAAACATATTTGCGAAATATGCGTAAACTTAAATTTTTAGACATTGCGCATTGTAACGTTTTAGCATTGCCAATTTCTTTGAAAATGTGTTTTTAAAATCTCCAATTTTTTGGACAGTGCATATTTACGAGTGCATATCCAACGATTTGCAAACTTCCAAACTCTGCTTTCAGAATTTTTGAATGATTTTAAAATGCAGCCTTCAAACTAGTTTTCTATTTGCTTGGAAACTCGATTTTACACAAACGGACACGTTTTGAAAGTGTGATCTCAAGACTTTCGGTATCTTAGACACTTGAATTTTTTGAACAGCAGATTTTACAATTGCGCTTTTGAAATTGTTTAATATTTACATTTTAGTTTGACAATGCTAAACACATGTGTTTGACAAATGTGAGTTTCTATGCAAATTCCACTTTTAAAACGATTAAGTTTAGAAATTATTTTCAAAGTGGCCAACTTACTCTACTCTATAAATACTAAATAAGATCTTACTTATTTAACAGTTCAGTTTCTAAATGGGGAAAGGGCCAAAAGATATTTTTAAAAAATATAAAATTTTGAAAAAACTGCAAATTAGTAGCATTTTGCATTGAGAAAACTATCGTTGCCCATCTGAATAATGTTTCTGAAGTACTGTGTGTGCAGTGAGTGCAGTCCAAGAATATTTGTGCAAAATTTTGAATTTAATTTCAAGTTCTCGATCAAAATTCGACGCAGAACCTTTAGCTATACAGATACAGAGGAGAGAGAAGTGTAGTGGGTAGGGAGAGATCGTACAAGCCTTCGTCTGCCGCTCCGCTGACTTGAAATCTGAATCCGAATCAGCAAAACTAAACCGAGAATCCAACAGAGAAGCATACGTAGGGTTTGCAGATACGTCTTTTTGCACCCCTCGACTTTCCCCCATGGCTCTGCCACATATCACTGGAGAACTCAGCGGTGCCATTGCCATAGTCACACTGCACTACTCAATCCTATCTCCACTCTTCCCACCGACACCCAAATCGGACCACCGAAGAGCCAGAGCTAAGCCCCAAATTTCCCTTCTGCTTCTGCCTCCAAACTCTGCCTGTCTTCCCTTGCGATAGTTCCCATCATCAGTTTTGGTTTCGGCTCAAACTTTCAGCTCCCAGCTCAGTTCACTTCGGGATTTCTAAGGTGCAACACACGTCTCTGTGCTATAAACAACACTTGGTTCAATTTTGAATTCAATTTCTATTTCCATTTCCAAAAATCGTCATTCTTCCGCAAACTGAAGGGGAAACGTACAATCTGGAGCTTCAACTCAAATCCCAAGGGTTCTCAGCCACTCTCGCCGTTAAATTCTTCCAAACAGTGTTAATTTTAATTTTCGGTTCAAAGCTCCACTTTCTTTCTCTGGAAGATTCTTTGGTGGTTCTAAGAAGCTCGAAGTTCTGCGGGCACAACTCTCCGCATACTACCCGGTGAAAGTCGAAATTAAAACTTTGGGACTTTAATTAGAATTATAAATCTTGATCTTGATGGTATGGGAGTCTGGCTCCGGTGAAAATTTTCAAATAAACCCAATCAATTCCATCCCTCGTAAAACTTCCCATCGACCTACATAGGTAAGGACTAATACAATGAGTTCCACTTAACTTTTTCTCTGGTGGAGTGCTGTGTAGTGAAAGGCACGGATGAAAGCATTCGAATTGAGTGGTATTATTTCCTTTGTAGGTCTTTGATTAGTTTTTAGTGGATTTTTTCAAAAAAATAGGATTTGAAGGTTAAAAATTCGAAATTTGTGAAAGTGGACATTGTACTAAAAACCAATTATTAAAATTACAACCGTATATATGTACATACAGAGGTTCACAATTGAAATGAATGATGTAAAGACGGAAATCAAAATGTATCCAAAGGGCATTAAAACCCAACCAAAGTTAACTCGAATGCCGATGCCCATGGCAAAGGAGGCAGAGGGAAAGTGCCCCTTGAGAGACTGAATTGTGTAATTTATTGAAAGGAAACAAAAGTTTCATTTTATCTCCATTGGCCATCCCAGCAGACACCAAAGCAAAGGCACAGCATTGGATGAAACCATTGCGATATTCTCCATTGTTATTTACCACTAGTGAAAGTGAAAGTGAAAGCAAATACAATAGTAACTAAAATTGTGGGTACAACATTAATGCTTGAATTTGAATTTTCGAATGTCTACCTATCTAATGGTATTAAGAGTGCAAAAGTGCTGGCTGTGAATTTGGAATTTCCAAAAAATCAAAATCTCTGTCCAATTGACTTTATTACATAAATCAATTTAAAATCCCAAGGCAGATAGTGTCGTTTACATTGTATTAAGATATAGATTAAATACACAATCACAATTCAATCCCATTATCACTTTACCCACAGGCTAACTCTTTGTACGTACATATTGTTTTCATGGGAATTTAATCAAATTAATTAAACAATTGATCCTAAAGTGAAAGCAGTCGCTACTACATAGTATTTATTCAGTGGATAGCCCTTGACAACAATCAATAGGCAATTCTATTCAATTGTGCTTAATTGTGTATTAGAGAAAGTCTACAATTTTATTCCTAAAGAAAGTTAATCAGTAAATGACATATTTACGTCTATAAACACAGTGTTTGACTTATGGTTTTGATAATTGTATATGTACCTAGCTTGGCAGTGTGGTTTTAAATTGTAATTCAAACAATTCGAATTAAAATAACTCACAAGTGGTGAATGTTGATGCGTTGAATGATTAATGGCCTGATAAGTAATTTAGTGAAAGTACGCATGTATGCTGCAAAGGGGTATAGGAGGAACGTTTGCTATAGATACCCAGTTTAGACTGTTTACATTTTTAGTGTACAAATTAAAAGCTGGAAATTGCAAACAAACAAAGTGACACATTCTAAGAAAAATGGTGGTAAAAAATGATTATAATTCCAAGCTGTAATTAGTAATTAAGTACCGCCTAATTAAAAGAATACATATTACTGTCGCGAAACTACTATATAGGCTATACCTACTGACTACTGATACATCTAGTAGTTAAACCAGTGACACACTTTTATACGGTGCAAGTAACTGAACGTTGGAACTTTTAATTAAAACAGCTGACTTCTTAACTAAAGGTGTGCATTGTTTCCTGCTAGTGTGAAAAATTATTATTATTAGTATTTTTAAAATTACTATTTATTATAATAAATTGTAGCTGTGGAGTGATATAATAAACTATATCAGGTGTGCACAAACTGCGTCGCTAAGGAAATTACCCTCATAAAATTTTGAACAGAATTTGGAACCAAATTTGGGATTCTAAGGCAAAGGTAAGGAAAGCCATTGAGTTAACTTTAATGTATTGTACAGTTTATGCATATACCGTGAATGTGCGGTTTCCACGCAGGTTGTAATCGGTAGGTGGTAAATGCGGTCTAAAATTGTGTTTTTGGGTAAACGAACACTTTAAAATTACGTTTATGATAGATTAAATGTTTTAAAAACATTCTTTTAAATTGCTGAAAGAGCAATACGCATAGTGTTTGTAAAATTACACCTTTCTACAAATAGTGTTTAAAAGAAATTGGTTGTGGTTATTAAAATTTTCTCTTTGTCTCTTCAAAAAAGTGGATTTCTATTTAATTCAGGCATAGACTCTACTATTCTCAAAGTGGCGGTTTAAACAATTACATCTTGAAAAACGTTTTGATATTTTATGTTTCTAAAAAATGCCACAATGGATTAATTAATATTGAACTACATTCTTGGGACGATAATTCGACTGTTACGGTATGTATGTAGTACCAGCTAAGACTATAATATGACTGGATTACACAAGGAAATAAATGTGGGGCACGTTATGGGATGCGAGGCCATGCCCTGCCATGCGGTGCAAGAATTAGAATTAGAAGTGGAATGAGAATGAGAATTACGTACGCTGAGGAACTAAGGGTCCAGAAGGTTAACCTAGTGAAACAAGGACAGCAAACAACTCGTATTTCTAGAAATAAGGCAGGAGAGCAGAATGGCATGTTCCAAGCTACACAAACACTCGAGCTACACAGAAAGAAAGAGTGAGAGACAGACAGACATAGGAGGACCTTGTACCTTCTGCATTCCCTCATAGCTCCAATGGATACACTGAGGTTAGACCTCCTGTATATTTTGGATTGGGATTTGGAAGGAAATGTTGTGTAGATGAGAAAATGTCTTGATTATATTTCATGCCACGTAGTAGAATAATCTTCGGCTGAGCAAACAGACCAAGGACTGGGGAAAGTATAGGAAAACGCAGAGAAAGTGGAGAAAATGCCGGAGAAAGTAGTGGAAGCAGTAAGAGTATGAGGAAGAAGAGAGAGAGAGAGTACGAAAAGTGTAGGCCGTCGTAAGGGAAAGGAGAGAAAAGAGAGAAAGTGGGTAAAGCACGGTGGAAAGTGTGTGTGCCTGGTAGTGTAATAGGAGAGTAATGGGGTTGTTATACTCAGATTTACCCGCTATTTTCTCACGACCGTCGTCAATCATTCCTCCCTCCCGCATCCAATATAAACAGAACATATTATGAGGACCGTCCGCATATTACGTCAAACAAAACAACAATCATTACAGCTTTCAAAAACGTCAGTTCGTTTATTTACCTGCAATTTTAATATGATTAAAAAGCTAAGGCATTTTTTCAAGTAAGCTTTAAACTTTCATTACATTACATTTACATTAAAAAAAATTATTTTACTAAATACTTAATATTTGCAACGCCCCCTAAGAGCATTATAGACATATGCTTATTCTACTTTATACTGTGTTATTATTATTTCTTGAGCATATAGAGAGCTGAAACGCTTACAATTTCAGTATTTACTATTATAGATTGTATAGAAGTACATAATATTGCACCGTATTATTGTGCTTGCCTTTGTTTCTTTATTTCTTTCTGATTCTGTTTCTGATTCCCTATATAATTTCTTTCTTTTTTTTCAAAGTGTGCAAATTGGAACCCCCCCCCCCTTCCAACCCAGCCAAGCTACCGTATATACCCATTAAAAGCAAAATTGCTTATATATGAACATTGTGCGAGGCGGCCTCGGAAGCAAAGCAACTATGATTACACGTATCTACAAAGATAACATTGACAATCCTCAATCTGAATGAATGCTGACTGCACGTAGATAATCTCTAGTTTACATTGGTCACGTGACTAGTGCAGATTACATTGCTAGCAGCCTCCAACTAAGTTGAAGTTATGAAACTAGAGCCTCCATGAATACCGTTATTTTACGAGAAGCACGTTCAAATCCACCATTTTGGGTAGACAAGCTTAATTTGTATTGAAAACAATTCTAAAACGTGACTTTCTGAAACACAATTATTAAAAAATACTGATTTTAAAAACTATTATCTTATTTTCTAAAACTGGAAATCTTTAAAACTTGATTTGCAAACGTCAAAATTTTGATAAGCGATACGTTTTTGCAACGGTTTTTCGCTTTCGATAAAATGCGTACTTTGTAATTTGTTCCATTATTTAAACGTATATATCTTGAAAGAGGCCACTCACGTTTCACGGTATTTTGTTGCGTAGTGTTTGATTTCAATGCAGCACGGTGCATGAATGTAGACAGAATCGGAATTACAACACTAGCAGCATTGGAGATCCTAAAAGGCGATACACTTGAGTGGTTATCTATGAATTTTTTGGTATTAACATATGTACATATATAAACGTAGAGTGTAACTTAGACCTTCGATCGGTACGGGAATTTCCCGACTTTCCCGACCGGGAACGGGAAACGGTACGGTACGGGAAACGAAATTTTGTTCCCGAAATTTCGGTACGGGAAAC
>JAQFZC010002023.1:0-25373 GCA_034695205.1 Dicyrtoma fusca | reverse complement strand
TGTAACTGCACTGTCACTGCATTTAATTGTGACTGACAGACTCACTGACTGACTTTGGAATAATTTGACCAAAGTTTGTGCAGAGTGTAAGCTTGAAAAGTAATCACATGAATGTATATTATAATTTTTAATATTATTCGTGTCGAATGATGGCAATGAATATTAAGTAAATCATACAATTCGAGATTTTGACATGTCATGGTGCCGATGCAAAACCAGAAGCAGCAGTATCACTAATTGAAGAACAAGAAAAGACAACAGAATACATAGGTATACAGATCCCGACAGGCAGACAGACAAGCTAGTAAACTATTTAAGTATGATTAACCTTCGCTTTCATTTTTTTTATACTCCACGTGTATGTAGAATGTCACCTATTGTCAGTCTCTCTTGAATGGGATTAGTGCTAGTGCTAGATTCTCGTATGGAGATTAGACTGTAGAGATGAGTATAATTTTATTAGGTGATGTTCTACCATGCTCTTTTAAATGCAGGTCTTTCTATTATCTGATTAGCAGATTCAAAAAGTTGCAGAATGAAAACCAAAACAAATACATGTGAGATCATTACTAATTTATTGTTTGTTGTTATTACTCTTTCTTTTTCTGATCCATTTAGCACTTTTGTTGGAATGGAGTCGAACGCTTGCAAATAATGGAACATGGAATCACCAACCAGTACTCAAAGCAAGCTGGAGAGACTAGACGGCGATGCGATACTCTGTTGTTCTCAGTTTTCAGTGTCATTGCCATCTTAAAGATAATTTCCAATTGTGTTCCATTTCAATATCATTTTTGCATGATGAAAAGTTGTAAAATTTTCCTCAGTTTACCTCCTATTTTTCTAGCTTATCCCAATGTAGTTGTAGTACACTAGATCACCGTATTACCATTATCGATTTGTATTCATTACAAATGATTTTAGGAACTCGTATGGGTTATCAAATGGGTATAATATTGTTGTACATAAAAAAAGCTCTGTATAGTCTGGCTGGAGTTAAAATGATAGGGTAATGGTATACGGTGCGCGCTGACTAGTGAGATACAAGATTAGCATTAGCACACTAAAGTAATCAACATTAGCTTGGGCTATGTACTTTTATCTACATCTATATCTGTGTAATTATTAGGAGTCAAGGTTTTATTTTCCCTATATACATATATACTACCGACAGCAGACATTTACTACAACCAATCCAAGACCGGTAACAATATTACTCCCATTTACATTTGAAATATCAGTAGAGAAGTCATTTCATATGGATTACGAGCATGATTTACTCTGCCATTAGACAAATATCTAAATCCATAATCCATAGCTTTTAGACTACTTTAGATTAATTTAGTTTTTAGTTGACGATTTGTACAGATACTGAGAGCACAGTCAGATAGTCTTACACCTTAACAAATATCAAGTATCTATACCGCACTTATGAGTTGGGTTTACTAATAGCTTTGTCTGCTGTCAGTAAATCCGTATCAGTCAGTCAAGTCAGGCACAATATCTGTATCATATCTGTATGCACGAGCATACAGATGTCATAGTTTTAACGCTAACTACCTGTCCAATTGTATAAATGCGCCAGTAAAATGTGTTCAATCAACTCTACTGGCTAGCATTAAAAAACTACAATATATTCATAGCTTACATATACATTAGTATTATATTCTAACGAGGTCTTTGGAATGTCAATGAATGAGAATGAATGAAAAGGCTGAAACGAGGGAGTACAGCAGCAGCACGAGTTCACGTGAACCATTATTCTCAGAGCCCAATCTTCTCAGTCACTTGTTTTTTTTTTATTACAAAAGTCAAGCCAATGGCTTTTAGCATTTAGCATGATATCTTCCTCATTCAAATGTTGAAGCCACGTAGTTAGCACTCATAGATACACAACAGGTCGAGAAAAATACTTGAGACTTTTGAGTTGTTGAAATACAAAATACAATATATTGAACTGATATGATAGAAAATAACAGTCGACTGACTTCTGAAAATTTGGTGTGTCGGCATCAGCATTGTCAGTATCAGAGAGTATTTACCTAATTACTATTTATGTATCCATGTGCTGTATTTTTCCCTCTCAGGAAATAAACTCTCAAAATTTACTATCATGGATTGTCATCTCAGACACGGGTTCATCAAAAAAAAGATACAAAATATTCATTGCGAATTAAATTATTATTGTATTATTAGTAGGTACTTGAAGAATTGAGCCTTTTCCCATGCCTGCTATTTAAAGATAGCATTTGATGCCTTTTTAAAGGCAGTGCAGATGTGCCTGTCGAACTGTCGAAGTGCTTATGTTTGTAGGGCGAGGATCAATTTAAACACTGACTAGTGAGTTCGGCATGGGACAGGTGAAAATATGAAATGTGTACAGACGCTATTAGCTTCAAGTGATCACTACAGTCGCAGTCGCAGAATCCATAATGCAGTACAGAGTACAATATATGTACAGTAGCTACTTAACTATTAGCGTTTGAATGAACTAATTAGGATAGTGATTATGCAAATTTTCGATTTCAACTGTTTTCTGACACACTTGCATGAAAATAGCATCTACATGTAGGAAAATAACTAATTTATTATCATCTAAAGCGAACTAACAGAGTACCTACAAATATACAATCAAGATTTTAACGATTGCCATACTTTTAATTTTGCTACTTCAACTCCAAGTGTGCTTCTGTTTGTTTTTCTAGGAAAAGGATGTTTGAATGACAAGGAGCTGTGTGTGACATGTGACCAATTTTGAAGTATTGACTCCTGTGTTCAGTTAAAATTGAATTGAACTTGAAGAAGGGGACAAGCTGACTCTGACTCTGACACTGGGATCGAAGGGGTTAGTGAGCCAATACAATAATCTGTCCATCTTTCCCCCTGCATTTCATTTCTATCTTCTTTCCTGGCCTGAGTGGCCTGGCTTATCGTTAGCCAAAAGTAATAAACTTTAAAATAAAATCACCGTGCGTTTGTATGTTTTTAATGTAGGCACAAGATGCAGTCAGTCAAGCCAAGTTCAGGTTGTTCACACACACACCTTTCGTCGGGTTTTGGTTGTGGTTTGTACGTCTGTACAAAATCTTTGTGTCTTTGTCCTTTTTCTCGCTCATCCTTTTTGGTCGTTTGTTACATATTGGAAGTTGTCCCAAAATGAGAATAAAAAAAAGAAGATATTCATTCACGCTCCCTCGCTACAACTACAGCCACTTGATCCAATCGTATATATTTGCGAGGAAGGAACTCACATCCCCTTCATCCCAAGATCCAGACAAGACAATACACGGGGCAAAAACTGAATATGTAGTGAATGTAAATCCTTAGAAATTATTTAGAGTAGAAGGACAGTGTATTGTACTGTGCTATTTATTACTCCGCACAAAGTTTTTTTTTTATGATATATGCGCTTATTTTTATTCTCCTTGTTCTTGAACCCTAGACCATAGTTTTTTGAGCTGGTTAAAATGGAAAAATTCAAAGAAGATGCTAAAATAAAAGCAGACAGTTGAGTCAGTGCCCTTTTCAAGTAGGTAAGTAATCTCTAGGCACACCTTTGCCGTTAACATGAGCCAAACTTTGAGTATGCTTGTATAATTACTCCATGTATCCGGAGCTACCCGACTAGCCGCACGCTTTTTGCTTCCTAAAACTTCCTACTTCATCTATATATATATAGGTATAGGCACATACCTATATAGCATACACAGTTTGTCTCCCTGTTTTTTTCTTTTTTCCTTGGTTGATGCGGATGCTGGTTAATGAAACTTTGATGCTGTGCTAATAGTATTAGAGGGAATAGGGAATTGTGCAATATTGAATAATTCCCTTGAACAATTTTCACTAGACCAGACGAAACCAGGGAATAAACCGGCAAAAGTTTATGATTTAATCACAGTTTAGTCTTTTATATTCTCTTTCCTTGGTGTAGGCAGAAGGCAGTTGTTCAGCAGAGTCAGTGACGCTCAGACGGATTATAAATAAGCATATATAGTATATCACCACTACTGGCATACTGCAGGAAGGATACGGGAAGGGACATAAATTATGTATCGTGGTGTAAGTGCCATTTGCCAAACAGACATTTGCGTAATTATATTGCGCCATTCTTAAATGCTTCCATAAAAAAAAATTAAACACACCAGACATAAAGCCGGCAACCTATTTTAAGAAAATTACTCAACAACATCCAACATCCCAATCCAAAGTCAACGTGATCCCGCCGACATCGTCACCGCACCGTCTGCAACGTGTATCCATCCAGTCATCCATTCCATATCAATCTTCTCGAGAAGTAAAAAAAAAACGCTCCTGTATATTTCCTGAGACATGTATACTCTTTTAATGTGCAAGCGCGAAGTCTGCGGGAATTTATATTTACACACACTGCGAATAACTAATAGGCACTAAGACTGGAACGATAATATAAAACAAGGAAAAACTCATAATTTTTCCAGACAGACATGTACCAGTAAGTGTGCAGACAAGTTGTTATAGTACCTACATGTATATACGTGGAGCTTGATACTGATACCGCCCTGTGCATGTTGCAAATTGTTGATAGTGTAGTACAAGCATTGTAGTGCAATGCAGTTTAAAATTTGAAATGTAAAGCTGGAGTTGGAGTTATTAACCCAGCAGGTACCTACTTGCAAGTAACTTCTACACGTACCTACAATCTACATACACATCGATGTATGTAAATGGGTAATGGGTAAATGGGTACCTACCTACTACATCTCTAGAAAGACAGACAGGAGACGCACGTTGAGTGAAATGAACGAGGAAATGAAACAAACGCACCCAGAGGAACTTGAGACAGTCTCAGAGCCCATAGTATAAATAAATAGAACTATAGATGCATATCGTTGATGGAATAGCATTGTGGCGTAAGTTCAATCCCTGCTTTAAAGATTTGTGAAACAAGTTCGGTACTCCTTCATGCCATTCATCCAAGAAGTCAGAACAAACGACTTTTTAAGTAGGTACATATGTGTTTATAAAACTGTAAATAGTCATTTTATACATTTTTATAAAAGTGCAAAAAGGAGTTTACTTTTGTTAGTACTTTTATGAAAAGTGTAAAGGACAGTATTTACATCTTGCAACAATTTTTAAAAGGTTGATTGTGTGGAGGCAAGGGGCCTTCTGTCAAAATGACATTAAGGGGACGCAGGGCCTACGCCACGCAATGGATCTTCACCCACTGTTTGTATTCAATAACAAGCAATCTTTTTACCAGCCTAGTCAAGGCACTAATTAAGACATCCTAACCGTATCTAGCTGTGTAGACGGATGTTATATGTATGTATATTGCTGACTGTGATTGAAGGTGCCTACAAATAATTTGCGTGCTTATATACACATGTAGGTAAGTTACATAGCAAGCATAGCATGTGTATCCTAATTGTTCCTCAGTTCCTCAGCACACATTATCTTGAGGTAGAACCTGAGCGAACGCAGTGCAGAAATTAAATTGAGATTTTAAGGTATTTTCACACACAATCAATCCCAACCTGTCATGGTAAAAGAATAGATGAAAATACAAACATGAGCACCCAACCCAAATCCAAATCAAGCCCGTGTGTAGTACGTATATGATTGTGATTTTATCTTTACGACAACACTAATTACGACTTACGATTACGGTGTGAAAAACAATGCCTTCTCAAAATGCACATGCCTCTATGTTGTTGTTACATGCTCCAATGCAATGCTCAAATACTCAAAATTTAAGCATGGAATTGAAAGGGTAACGCCAAAGATAAGACAATTCTGGCTAGACGACTTATATGTATCTAGTTTAATAATCAATTCTACTTACCTATATATTAGCAAACAAATGTACATACATAAATACAAATGCAGAGCCAGCAATGATAGTGAATTGTGATATGGCGGTAATGGTAGTACAGATATTGTATCATCTGTATTGTATTCTGCTATGTAATTGGAGGATGGACGGATTTGCTTTTCTATAGATGTATACAGTTAAAAGATACAAGAGTCAAAACTAATTAATATTTCTAGAGAATACTCGAATCCTATCTAAAATTGCCAATTAAAGCGACTATTGCGCAGTAATTAACCAACACCCGCACCCCCACCATCGCATCGAACTCACACATCAAACTTATTAAGTGCCGACCGCAATCAAGTTGAGTTCTATAGAAAAAATAAAGTGCTCGTGACTGATGAAGTATTATTGAGTAGCAAGTCAAAATCGGTATTTTGACTTTTCACGTAGTGTACTACTCACTAATGGACGCTCGTAAAATTCCTAGTAAACAGTAAACTAATAATAATAAATAGTTGGTAATTTAATAACTAAATCAGTGATGTAAGTACCTACCTCTACGCGGATGCATTTATTGCTGACACTTGAATTAGTCGAGCAGAGCAGGTCAGTCCGTCGTCTACAGGCAAACAAATAATAAAAAATTCAAGGGTTAACTTCCTTTCTTGTCAACGTCAGACGAGTGAAAAGAACGTCAACATCAACTTGACCACAAACAAAAAAAATATGCAATACTAGCACAAAACAAAAACACTCGATAATTCGCAGTATTCTCTGCGCACAATAATGTCAGTATAGATTATACGCTAAAGTCCCACTAGTCACTACGTACGTAGATCATACAGGCTCAATTTGAAATGATAATAAATTCCAAATGATGATCTTAGCTCATAATTATCTCCTACTACAATGCTATGACACATACTATTACCATGTGCAAATGCGTCGTAGTAAAACTGTGTCATAATTATTACTTTAATTAAACGTCTGCTTTCAAGATACAAAATATGTTGCGGTAGCCGGTGCCAGTATCTCTATGATCCATGTCAAAAGTACGTATAATGTATGTGGAAATAAAAAAAGTGCTATTTGCACTTGCCCAAAATGTACATATTATATACTGTCATATTTACATCTTTCAATCAAATGTGCTAACAGCCTCTGGATCCTGTAAAAAAACCCCAATCTAACTCTCATACGCCTCTTTCCATTCCATTTACATGGGTAATAATAATTCTTAGAAATAAGTAGGTAGCTCTTATATTGTGGTCTAGTAATATTATCTATAATTCTGAATTAATTAATTCTGAATTTTTGCACTTAACTGTAAATTTGAATTTGAATTTGGATGATTCATAATAATTTTATTGTTTATGGCAGAAAAGGAATGGCAAAGGATGGGATTATGATTTGAAATGTGATTAAAGTTATTATTATTATTGTTGACTCTATATAAAAGAACTCAGAAGCCTCCCCCCTCCTCCTCAATCGTCGGGAAACCCAGTGGCAGCATTCCAATTTCCAAGCAGAGTGCAATAAAGAAAATCCAGATACAGAGCACAGATAAAGTAAACGCGTGCGATGCTCAATGTAATTACTAAATGCTATTATAACTTTGATATGCATGCCATATGAGTTTAGTTTTAGGAACATGTCTACTATCGTATTACATGTGCTTATAGTAAGATTAGATAATAGATTCATTTTATTAACTGTATGTATGTAATAATTTACAGACAGAATTTGGTAAAGTGCAATTATATTGACAATTATTGGGATGGAAAAATGATTAATAATAGGATTAAATAGAGATGAGTCAGTCGTCAGTCGTTGTAAATAACTTGGCTTAGCTTTCAATTGTAAAACCTTTAACATTTTTCCAGTGAAATTCAACATTTTTTATTCTGTCAAATAAATTTAATCAGATACATGTTAGACGTGGTGTTATGTTTCTAATGTACATAATTATATTAACCTTTTCGAAACGGTACTATTTCTTGTTTTACATCTTTTTGAAAGTGTTAATTTCTTGTTTTTCATCTTTTTGAAAATGTTAACTTCTTGTTTTGAACTTTTTGAAAGTGTTAATTTCTTGCTTTTACACTTTTAAAAGGGTTAATTTCTAATTTTAACATCTTTGAAAGTATTAGTTTCTGGTTTTGACTGCTTTTGAAAACTTTATTTATAGTTTTGATCGTTTTGAAAAAGTCAATTTCTAGAAAAAACACTTTTCTAAGGCATTCTTTCCATGGTTTTCCAGTTGGGAATAGGTTAACCTGTTCAAGGGGCAAGATGTTCGCAAGATTTGTAGGTAGCTTTCTGGTAGCCTTGTACATAGACCTACATATTTGCACTTATATATATCGACAATAGTACGAATAATTTATGATGAACTTATAGGAATTATTCAGCTAAATTAATCATTGTAGCCTGAGTGTGTGTTCCTTTCCTCCTTTCTTGCAGAATACAAAGACACACAGGAAAGAATACAATAATAGAAACAACAAAGGACCCGATCAACAACCTATTAATCATTTCCTAACGTGTCACAGCTAGTCAAACTAATAAAAACGCCATCTTTGCTAGCTTCACCATTTATTCATAATCGTAAAACGTAATCCATCACCATTATATAAGGTTACTTAGGTATGATTAGTCATTATAATATAATGATAACAACTTTTATTGTTTAAAACACCTGTAGTTGCTTATTTGCAGTTTTAAGAGGCACTCTACAGGATGGTATTATGCTATGCTTCAGGGAAATCCGATAACCATCGTACAGCTGTATCTCTAAATCCAGAATTCTGTTTAATGGGACGAAGGGAGAAAATACATACATACCTACATGGCAACAGCAAACAGGATAAAAAACACTCACTAGTCCTATTATTACCTGTGGTGACTGGTACTGGGACTGATGACTCAGAACTTAATCGCTGTTAAAGAATAAATCCAGGGCTACACACACTCAAACTCAACTTACTCATCTCATCATTATTGCCATTTACATTGGGATTAGGATGACAGGTTATTTGCTAAATGGAAGCTTCATTAAATTCAAAAATAGACTCCTATCTACCTACATTCAGTGTTTATGCAGTTTGATTATACATTTATGGAATTAATTTTCCTCCAAAAGCACTCATAAATATGGACATAAATATCTTTATTGAAAGCTCATCCGGATTGTCATTTTGTCCTCAAATATTTTGTGAGTATGTGTGACTTATCGTTAGTAGAATTATCATGATATTCCATAACTTGTATGATTATTTGTGCCGACATAAGTAAATACTTTCATAGTCTAAAAGTTACGCTGATTTTGATAATTTCAAGTTTTGATTAAAGTTCAAATTAAAAATAAAAGACTTATTTGGATTACAAGATGAAAGGACCGAGACCGCCGTGTCGGGTCGTGATTGAAAATACGTTACTTAAATAAATAGGCATACCTATCCAAGGAGTATATATGTAATACACTGAATAGGTACACGTGATTGTTGAGGGTATTCATTCACGCACCCAGTCCCAGGCTTCCTTCATTCGTGCTAAAGTGGTAGTCAATTCAGGTAGTTGACATTGGGATAATTGTGTGTAGAGTGAAGGCATACCTACCTTAAAAACATTCATAACCCATTCAACGCCTTTCAGTTCATACACTAATAGTTTCCCATGCTTCGCATTCATAATTATTTACCTAAATTACTTGTATCGTCGTCGATGCAAAATTTTTAATGTAGGTAATTGACAAGGTGCTTGCCAAACTGCTTGGCAAAGAAAAAAGTACTGTACAAGATGTAACATGCATGTCGCTGTTTAAGATGCAAAATGACGTACATCCATGAAAGACCAAATATTTCCCCCATTGTATTAAACGCGTAATAGCACGGGGAGCTATTTACATGTTTTGAAATCAAAGTTGTGAGGAAAATAATGATAATTGTCATGAAATGAGCAAGGCTTGCCAGTAATAATTAGTAATAATTTTGCTATGAATAATATGCCTATAAATTATAATGCGTTTGTGCATTATATTTAATTTATTAATATCATTCGATTCCAGCCTGGGAGCTGCTCCTGTATGGTTGAAGATTATGTGACGAGAGACCAGTGCGAATAAATGTACGATTTGTAATGTCACTTAATCTAGCATTTTTGTAAATTCTTCCTGTAAATTGGCATTTATCTGAATGATTCCTATATCCTGAAAAAATCCTGTATCTGTTGCCAATCCCAGTAAAATCTGTTACTGGTGAAATCCGACCCTGTATGTATATACAATCAGATCGATGAAGTCTATATAGTACTGATAGCTGTAAGTCATTCCGATTATAGTATTTAATTCTTCTGGCATCTCTTAACCTACAGATACAATATTTCCGAACCTTATTTACTCAAGTATAATAATAATAATAAATAATAATTTATTTCATTTTGTCGATTTGGCCGCAGCCCATACAACATTTGATTATTTACAATACCGACCATTGAATTAAGTCTTATTTACTTAAGTATGCTGTTTTCGATAGATTTCCATTCTTACTGGAGAAGTTTAGAAATAGCGTGAATTTCCATTGTGTATGTTTTGAAAACGTGTAAATTGATTTTTTGAAAAGCGTAAATCGATGTTTTGAAAAAAGGCAAAAATAATTTTTTACACTAAATAGTTGGTTTAATCAATATGTTAAGAAAAGTGAGGAAATTGTGTACCATTTTTGGGGTTTCATAGATACGCGTCATTTTGCATCTTAACCAGCTATATGTACAAACGTGAGTACTATAGTAGTGGTGTTGGGTATGGCATTAATAGCGAATGAAAGGAACCTAATGGAAATAAATAAAGGTTCTTTAGTAGTACGACAGGTATAATAAGGACAGAGTATTTTTGAAGATGCAGTAAACAGCCCAATTTGCACTTAAAAGCTGCACTTGTTTAGCGTGTTTCGAATCTCCTCTTCCGACACAACACTCAAGCAGGTGAGGTAATTTATAAAATACTTGGAAATTTACATTGTCGACGGAATGCATTTTAAGGCATTAAAAATGTAATGAACCTTGCAAAAACTACCAATATAAAATTATACAGCTGTTATATTGTAAATAGAATACAAATGAATGTAACATTTTTGCTCATGCTAAAACATCTAGGTAGGTACCATGCATGGAAGCAGCTCTCATCTGCTGGATGAGCCAGCGATTGTACATAAGAACGCAACCAGAGTGTAAATACATATGCTATGCACGCAGTGCAATACATACATATTTTTATGAAAAACTTGTTTTAAGGACAGAAACAGAATTGGAAATTTTTCGTTCAATTGCAAAAATTGTTGATAGTAACAAAGGGAAAGGACACGTAGGGATGATTTCATTGGGATTTTCTGGATTTACCTTTATCTCGGTAATCCAGATAATCTTTGTTGTAGAGTAGTAGCTGTCATTATCCTCTGATTCGGTGGGATTTTGATAAACACACAGTCACAGAGAGGATGACATGGAAAGGACATGGCCAGGGTTATTAATTTTTAATTTAAGAGCTGTTACAATTTTACATTTTTTCATTTTATAGCATCATCGCTCTATTACATACATCTTGTACTCAACATTGCAACGTACACTTATTGTTAGTGCTATCTATATTAGCATTAAAATTTATGTCCTTAAATGCAAAAATATAAATTATGTACATATGTACATACCGCATATTAAACCACCATTCATTTCGTACCTGAAATTTTGTAAAACCCATTCCTAGTGCCTATAGTGTCTTCTCAAAACATTTGAATTGAACTCCACTTTAATGTTTTTTTTTCGAAACTTATTTCCTTTTCCTTTTCATATGCTATAGTACTGACTGACAAAGGTTGGGGCCTTTTTTTAAGGCAAGCTTTAAAAAAAATGGTTAAGCTGGAACCTCTGAAAGACTTATTAATTTTTTGTATTAATTTTTCCACCTTCAAAGCTGCGATATCTGATGGTGGTGTGAGTGAGTGCCTATCTCTCCACAACAGCATAATAATTTGCAATATCAGACTAACGGTTATAAAAAAAACAATACAATTAATCACACCACACCTACCTTGACGTTTGGTGGCTGGAAGTGATTACTAGGCATGTCATGCTTATGAGGCGGATGGACGACGGAATGTGATATGCAGAGCTCAATCAAGTGCACTATGCAAAAACCAAAAAAAAAAGCTGCAAAAATTATATAGAGCCTTTAATGTATAGTATCTGTATTTGCGAAAGCGGAAGGAAGAAAAAGAACGGAAGGAAGGAAGGAAGGAAGGATGGAAGAATCCCTGAGAATGAGAGCCTAACAAAAATAAAGCTGATGACCTTCTCAGATCTGCTTCGTGTATTCCATTGTGAAGCAACCGCTCAGCATCCAAGATACAAAGTAGCATGCCTGTCTTTCTGTAGTATACAGGTACTTACAAATACGAATCAAAACGTGGAAGCGTTTAACTTGACACACACACACACACACACACACACACTTCGTAAGTTTTTGTATTTTGTGGAGATACCAAGTAAAGTGTCTATGCTCAACATAAACTTTCAATTAAGGATTTGTTGGAGTTATTTAGTGTTGGGCCAGCAGTGACTGGGAGCACGATGACGATGACGTGTAAGTAATGTGGAAGTGACTGGGACTCTGACTGTGATAGGAACCTGGGCAAGTACGTGATCATACAGATTAGGTGTAACCCACATACATATTGGTACATAGTATACTTCCCTCTCCTGAATATCAATAGACTTAAATATACTTTAATTGAATTTCTAATGAGCTTCCTCCCAGCCTTCAGCTCGACCATTGCTATTCCCAAAGGAATGACCTCGTCCATTCAGTTGTCTCTCTCGACTCCCAATCCCAATCCCAACTGAACACACACACACACACACAGATCCAAGCAGAGATGCAAAAACACATTTGCACATTATGTAAGTCATGCAGTCCCACGAATGACGAAGAACGCCACTACAATTACTTGCTTGCACAGTCATACATAATAACAACTCCTGGCCTACTAGTTAGTACTACTCCATTCTGTTCCTGGTCTGTGCTATTTGGCCCTCTTATTATTATGGGAAGATGATTTTTTGGATCCTTTTTGTGAGCGTTATACCATACTAATACTACTATAGGTTTTTGAAGAGATGCTGTGTGTCGTGTCGTGATCAGGTTAAACTTTTTATTGAATTACACAAGCTCTAAGATGCTAGATGTAAATCGTTAAATAAATTATGAAATGTAAATACTATTACTATTAGTACCCTGAATGTAAATCATTACATTATGTACTGAATGACTCGGCCATAAAATAAACTGAAACTTAATGTAGAATCAATGTTAAATGAAATATATATAGAAAATGAAGCTTTTTGTACCTTGTTTATTTTTGTTTTTTTTTCTACTAGTATAGTATTTTGATTGTGAATTTATTAGACAGCTGCATCAAAAGTTTTATATCTTGTCTCGTTTGGATTGGAGATTGGAAAGGTTCTGTGCGTATTGGCAGTTTTATAAAGTTGTAATTGATACATTGATAATATTATTTTGTGGTAAATTGAAGAGTCTAGGATTGTGGACTGTGTGTGTACACGTGCATGTTTGGATGCCAATGCAATGCGATACATACATACATATATATCTACATGAATACATATATGTAGACAGCCACAGCAGGTAATTGTCTGTTAAACTAAAAGAAGTACTGAGCCATGGCCATTCATAATAGTGACTAGTTAAAAGTATAATGGACATTCTTTAAATCTTGACCTGCAGCCATGAACATGCTTGGGATGGGAATTCGTATGAGAAGTGAATAAGGCTCTTCCGCCTTTTTATTTGGGAATTATGTGCTCGAAGGTACATACGAACATGTATGCGGATGATGTATTTAGTAATCGTATTGTTAGTTAGTAGGTAAAGTGGATTCTCTGTACTGGAATGTGAGTTGTTCCTTTAATTTCAGGTTAGAATGATAGTTATACGTTTTCTTTTTGCAATCTTAATTTGTAAAATTATTACTTGTTAGTTTAGTTAAATAGTTCTCTGAGAAACTGCATTTGAGGCTATAAGTGATCACTGTATAAATAATTAGGAATACAGACAATTTTTCCAATGATTGATGTGTCCATTATTTCTAAATTATTAACCAATCTTAAAATATTTGAAACAAAATGCTATTTTTAGAATTTGTAGCACTAGCCTCTGAATTGATCGAGCTATATGAATCAGTGAATCAAAATGTCTATCATTCACGTTCTTTTTCTAACTCAACTTTGACACTTATTGCATGAGAAACGAATGTATAGTAACCCAATTTTAAAATTAATGTTGAAATAAAATGTAGTAATTGATAACTGATGACATTTTATAAGCCAAAGCATTCTACTTCTATCAAATTTATTATGCATTATTGACTTGTGCAATAAAAGTATTGATCAAATTTTGGATTAAAACGTGCTTCTTGCACGATACACATCGTGTCTAATAAGATTGTCTTGTTTACTTGAAGGTCAAGGATTTAGCTTCCACTCAATTGACAGACTAAAGTGTAATACATTTCATTTCCTGAGACGCAATAATAATTCCAGATTATAGGATTGATATCAAACGATTACTACTTACTACTGACATTGATTGTATGATTCGTAATAGACGCACATACATATGCACTGAAATGACTGAAATGACTGGAATCTGCAAAAATTTTAAGCGAGGACCCAACACATGCACTTTTGAATTATGAATTAATCTCATTTTTTGCCGAATTTGCTTGTAATTTTTATTCATTGACTCTGATTCTAATTCTCAAAACTATTACTATATATTTTTTCTATTATATAATATGCAAAGTAAGGATTTTTCACAAAAAAGAAATACCAATGAAAATAAATCAAAGCTTCCATTGTTCACGGCATTCATAAAATCACGGGTTTTCATGACCACGTTGACTTAAAAATATATTATTTAATATTGTGTTGACAGAATAATACTGCTGACAAAGGGAAATTCTGCAACCATAGATAATAGAATAATGTACACACCTATACCTACTAGTACGTAATAAGCGTTATGTTTTTCCTAACAGTCAAACTTTTGCATGTCTAATAATATGTACATAATGCGTTTTGCTTTGCCTTGATGCATAACCGTTGACTTTTTGAATGCACCATCTGATTTTGAGAGGATGGATGAGACAAGTTAAATAGTGCACACGTCGCTTCGCTGGCAGTTTGGTTTAACTTGACATTACATTATTATTTTATTTCTGCTTTTGCTTTAGGCATAGGAGCAAGTGCGTCTCAGTTAATTACTTAGTTGTACATGAGATTAATGTGATGACAGGGGAAAAGGTTGAGCCTTTGAGATGTTAAGAGTTTTTGGGAGCAGAACGCGAGTCAAAATAAATTTTGTTGTTACATACGTCCTGAGGACGTGGAAAGGATCATGGAAGCGTGGCCAAGACGTGTTACTTGGATTAATTTGCTCAATTTCAGTTTCATGCCGTCTCGTTGAAATAATTATTGTCAATATGTATGCAATTTTGACAAGTATGTAAAAAAAGATGAAAAGCCCTCACTATCTTTTATTACGTACTTCCTGCAATAACATTACATAATTATAACATGGTACTCATCATGCACATGGCATGGCTTGGAATGCCTTCTTATTGGTTTAGATTACAGTCTTACCACCTCAGCAGTTTCAGCAAAATGCTTTATCTCCTTACTAACATTAGTATCATTATGTCATTCGTCATTATAATAGTAACATTCAATATACCAATAGTTATTAGTTATAGGTACCTATATATATATATATATAATCACTTTCGTCAATAACTATTTACTATTTACGCATTACATGTATGTAGATACTTACACACAGAGCATTAGCAAGCCGTCGGCTTTGATTTCATCTTGAAATTAATTGCTTGCATGTACAAAAATGTAAACAGATTTAGCACTATTCCAAGTATAAACTATGAAATTAAAAATAGGCACAACATCGCAAATCATAACAGTATAGTATTTCATATCATGGCATGGGAATGGGATACCAGTACCAGCGAAAAAAAAGTTACACTATACTGTAAGAAGCTTTTTAGATATACATATAAACAGTTAAGAGGGTTAAGCTTACTACGCGTATTTAGTTTGATAAAATTAATCATCATGAATACGGATGCCTCAAAAATTGATTAGAAATGAGAAAAATGTATCTGCTGAGACTGCTGACCAACGTCCCGTCGCATTTTACTGTCAGACCACTACTAGCACTATAATAACATATGATTTTGATCCAATTATTACGAAGATACTATGAAAATGTCGTCAATGCATTCAAGGACATTTACAAAACTACATAACTAGTAAGTACAGATATACCGCATTAGTCAGTAGTGGCTTTCTACATCTTTAATATAAATGCAAAAGCATCTAATTGGACATTACTAAAGAACGTGATGCGTCCCCTAGTTAAGCTTTGCGCTAAATACATCGTTAGCAACTCTAAACAAACAAATGGATAGCATTTTTTGCACTTCCGAAACTGCCAACTTCCACATCGTATACCCCCATATATGTATGTACATACTACAAATTCATAACCTTTTCGAAACGGTAATATATTCAGTTTTACATCTCTTTGAAAACGATAATTTCTTGTTTTGACCTTTTTAAAAAGTGGTATTTACTTGTTTTTGACCTTTATGAAAATGCTAATTTCTTGTTTTGACCTTTTTGAAAACGTGAATTTCTTGTTTGACCTTTTTAAAACGTGTAAATTACTAGTTTTGACCTATTTGAAAATGCTAATTTCTTGTTATATTCTTTTTTAAAAGTGTTAATTACTAGTTTTGACCTTTTTGAATATGTTTATTGTATGTAGAATAAATACTTTTGCAAAACAATCTTTTCCTGGTTGATGGCTTCGCAGTTACGAATAGTATAGGTTAAACTTACAAAGAAGGAAGATTAAAGATTCTCAGAAGTGCAAAAGTGGCACAAAAACCAGAACCACACAGAAGAGAACCAGGATACGTGCTAATATCATCAGTCGTATCTCGCATCGTACTACAAATACAAACTTAAACTTAACACTTCTTACTATTACAATTTACTATCTTCACATTTTTCTACAAGGTTTTTTAGCATGTGCTTGTGCTACTACTGTCTGTCGTCTGTATAATGTCCCTTCCCCTATTACACAAATTCAACAAATCATGTTTTACTCATGGTCACAAAAATATTTCTGGTGAAATAAAACTCAGTATATGGCAAAACACAAAACACAACTATAAATTGTACACATACATACATATTACAGATTACGGTAGAAGCACGTTTCTATTTCTAGGATTTCTTGAGAAATACGGGACATAACTAGTAAGTGCATTCAAACTCATAAATGTCTCATAGTTTTGATTGATTGAGACATACGATGCGTCTAGGATCGAATCTAGGAGCTGTCACTGATTACTAGGCCTGATAATAATTCTTTGTAAGTAATTAAGAATATTATCGAAAATCCCCTTTATTTATTACTGTCTTTGATTTCTCGATTTCTGAAATTAGATTTCATTACATGTGTTTGTCTACCCTTTAAATTAGAAATGGAGTCACTGGCAACATTATGAAATACTGACACTGCGGTAGTAGAATTTAGTAGATACATAGATAGCTGCTGCCAGTCAACGGTGTGTTTACGTATCGCTGAGGTCAGAGGCAATAATTGAGGCTATGGATGATGAAATAAGCTCATCCGATCCTAAGGTACGGCACATACTCCAGTTTTGATCAAACATTTTATTTTTAAACATTTAGAAAAACATGACCAACGTGAATTTAAGACAACAACAGTACAACAGTAGGTAAACTATCGAACTAAACTTATCGAAATCGAAATCTAGATCAAAATGATGCTATTCTGTAGACAACAAGACGACACAACAACAGTTGACAGTATTACTATTGTGTAAGCTGTGTCCAAGGAAAGTGTTTATCAGTAGTAAATAATATTGCGTTATACTGTCCAGCTATTTAAACATCCGATACTTACAGTGACATCGTGACGTGATCTTTGATTTTGATTTCTGTGTAATAACAGGGTTGTTATTGCAGAGAAACATCTGCTAATGCTAATGTTTATTTCTACAACATCCGTTGCGTTGGTGATCACCTTTGATAACTAGTATCAAAACATGAGGTCACTGTATATTTACCATTTAAGAGCTTTTCCTTTTATTTACGACAAAGTCATCATCATCAAAATGTCAAGTTCATGTCAAATCAGTTTATCTAGGTCTTCCCCAGTTTATTTGGAATTTCAAAACGATCTTACAAAGTTATATCAATAGAATTTTCTAACATTTTGGCGATAACTACGGTACATTATGACTCAATTCTCTATTAATTAGATGCTCCTTAACTAATATCTTATGTCTATACGTCTAAGAGAACCTATTTCTTAAACCTGTATTTGCAGATCAAATATCGATTTCGCCAAGATTGGTGACTTTCTGAGCAACTACCTTCAACCTAATTCTGACTTAAAGTGAAATGTCCAATCTTCGTCAAAGTTTCCTTTTGTGTGCTTTTGTCTAAAATTACATAAATTCTGGGACTGAATTGAGTGACAGTAAGAGTGGAATCCCTAAGAACAGCTGTAGAAATTCTGCAAGAATATTATGCAAGTGTTTCATTGAAATCCTAAGAATTTTAAAATTCGTTCCAGCAATTTCGTCGAATTGACGTGGAATTACGTGGAACCAGGCGTCTTGGTCGCCTAAATTGTCACTAATACTGACAACTGAGAGAAACTACAAATATTTTAATCCATTTTGTTACAATTTACAAATGTCTAGCAACTATTGCACCCTCACTGACAACTGTGAACTGTCCAAATGGGAGCCAGTTTTTTTCTGTTCCATAGTCAACAGTGTGTAGTGGATAAAGCAAAATGTTCCATGCAACATCATTGCTGTCTGGATTATGTTACATAATTTTAGCGTTTTTGTTGTTGACAAATCAAGATAGGATAATTTTCTATTTTCCCCATGGAGAGATTATGCCAACAACTTGTACGCTCTCGTCAACTTGTTGTATAACGCACCACACCATCTCACACAGGGTCATAATATTTTTTCCCCATAAATTTTAATGTTCTTGTTATCAACTGATTCGACAATATACAATTGTAGGTTTGTGGAACCACAGGTATTGCTCAATACTATGGCATGCATGCCATATTGCTTGTCATTCTTCATTCTAGTAAAAATAACGAAAATGTAAACAGAATAAAACAATAGCGACACATATTGACATAACAACTTTACGATTCCAAATTATGAATCACAAAATCACCACAAAGCCCCGCCCAAGGCAATGCCGGGTTAATTTCATTTCATTTCATTTGTCATTAAAGTTATTCATGTTTTTATTTATATAACATTCAAATTTCCACAAAATCTTCCATTCGCTTCGCATCCCATTTCATGACATTATAAAATCCCGAGAGCCTATAAAAACATATGCAATATTCTGCTGGAGCTTGTAACCGAGGCTGTAATCGCGGTGCTAATACATATGTAAACTGTAGATTGGACCGAATCGCTGAAAGTCAAATACTTTTGTATAATTCGTATTCTAATAGTAAATTAGATTGAATTAGAATTGCAATTGATTTCAATTTCGAAGTTGGCTGTATGATTGTGTGGCTACGAGATTTTTGGCTATCACTCACTACATGTCACAGAATTGTTTCCCCTTTATTTTGTTAAGTTATGGACGGTTAAATATCACTTTTTGTATTTGTAAGTTGCTATCCTGCACAAAATAATAGTGTGACTGTCTGGATGAGATATGTAACGATACAGCCGTACAATCAAATTACATAATTACGTATGCATTTATACGTCGACCACTTCCTATCTGTGTAGCAATTCGATGGACTAGTATATAATTCCATTCCCAATTTATTTACCTAGGTACGTTACATAGTATACACGAGCAAAGACAAAGGCCAGCGCAAAAACTATGAAGGCAAAAAAACATGCCATTTAAAGTATTTGGGATAGTCATTGGATAATAAAATAAACATTATGCCATCATTTTTTTCATAAATATTTTCCTAGGACTTCTCTTTGCCTAGTGCATGTCTGACTAGCTACATAATAATATTGAATTGACGGATGATACATAGCATATATATATATTTTGTTTTACTAGTATCCCAGAATCAAAAGGATCTATAATACTATATACCTACATTATTTATTCTAACACTATACTACTTTCAATTGCTGAATTCAATATATATTCGAGGAAGCTTCGAGCGAGCTTCACTGTATATTCTATATTCACCTGAAAACCGGCTTTTTCATTAATATTTCTCTGCCTTGTCTTGTGAAGCTATGTATACGAAATTTTGTACTATTGTGGTTTTGTAGGTAACAACGTGGACGGACGTGTTGTGTTCTATGTGTGGCACTTTTGGTATCTCGCAAAAAAATCTGCCGATACTCTCTTACACACGCAGTAGGTATAACTTCTGTACTGATATTCGCATTTCCTGTTTTCCACTGAAAATGGTTAGCATTAAATCTAACGTAGAAGAAGAAAAAACTAACACCTCTGATCATTCAGTTCAGTCCAGTCTTCGACAATCAAATGCAAACCAAAGCAAAGTGGTCGTCAACAAATCACCAATAATATTATGACCATAATAAGTAGGTACATAGGTGGATGCTACAATCGCCCTATCTATCCTTTTCCTTTCTGTATTCCCTTTAGTCAACAAAAGTACGACGAGAATGAGATAACCTGCACATAGGGTGTAATAATTATTATTGTAATAAGTAAAGTAAATACAAATACACTGTCAACTGTGTACAAAAAAACTGAAAAAAATTAACAAGCATCAAGATTCTGGTTCAGTGATCAGTGTGAGATGCGAATGCTTCCCCTTGCTTGGCTTTTCATGCGGCTTGTTTGCATTTTGCATTGCGAAATTTAAAAATTAAATTAAATAGTTTGACAGTCTCTAGTCTATGCACTATACCCACAAGGTACGTGCCTAAGTTGCCTATACTATATATACTAGTAAACATAGTATACTACCTATACTGTATATCCATATTACTACAATTTCCTGCAAACTATGCAATGTACGTTCTAAATAAATCTAGACTTTCTATGTATTAGGTCAGGTCCCGAGATGGTCGGGTCATCAGGTGCGCTAATAATACTGATATATAAGGCATAAATATGTAGTTATTATTCCGACAATCAGCTACATATGCAGTAACTACCGTCTATATTAGTACATAATAAATATTTGGCAATATCTCCGCCTACTACACTACTGTGTTACTCTGTGATATGTTTATCACAACTCAACAACTGTCTACAATTATATAGGGAAAGCTTGTACATACAACCTTCGAAATTCTACGGAATAAAAGTAACATAAAATTACTCGAATGCCGGAACGTGCGTATAGAATTCCTTTTCCCTATTAGAGTGTTACAGAACAATATAGAGCCAACTTGTTTATATATACATTAAATTAATTTAATGTTGATGGTAATAACAACAAAATACAGATAGTGTGTTTTAGGATAGAGATGCAAATCTATGCACGGATTCGAGCATTTAGTTTCATGAGGTACGTAAAGGTAGGTGTAATAGGTAGTACATACATTTTTTTAATTTACATATTTTGCAGACACAGGGCAGCAGCGGCAGCAGGAACAGAATTTGACAGAAGGCACGACATGCTGCTCTGCTCTGCTGACGTTGATAGACTTCACTTACGATTACTTTGATGAGCAATCAGCAGACAAAATGACAAATTAATTTCGAATTGCAATTTAAAGCGAGAAAAGATGAGCCCCTGCAATACGCTACGTACATTCGTATCGTACATTGCAATGCAATCGCAAAATATAATAAATGCCAGGAGCAGCAGCCAGCAGCTACGGCGGTGTATAGAAGGATAGAAGCACAGAGCGTCTGGGTCTGATGATCAGCATTACGATTACATATTATTATGATATCAAATGAGGATTATGAGACTGTCGGCAAAACTACAAATTGCAAAATGTACTTGTAGGAGGATAAGATGCGATAAAGGATGTCATCAAGTACATACGCTGTATACACATGCCAATTTTTCAAGTAGACAGACAGACATTGGGTATACCTACCTACCTATACATACAGATACAAATATTCATAGATAAGTAAACGGATGGAATTGCACAATATTCATTGTAGATTTGATATTATTATACATTCTGTTTTGTAAATTTTTTATATAAATACCTACATTATTTATACATCTTTGAAGCTACAGGTCTCAAAAAAGGACTACCTAAATCACATACATAGGTATATATGCAGCATGTACCTACATAACTAGTAAGTCAATATTCCTAAAAGACCCAGAACGTCCAATTCTTCTTAAAGATTAAGATAAGGCTTTTTGAAATTGTGAAAAATTTGAAGCGTATGCCGCCAGCAATTTTTTTTTGAGGGCAAGCTAAACATGCTATCTACACTTACTATTTAATTTCAATTTAGGAAGACTGTAGATAGCTTGTTTTGCTTTTGCAACGTAGTAGTGATACATATTCTGTATCTGTATAAGTGTACCGGTAATTATATATTATTTACTGATAGTTTTGACGCTTTCTGTTTCTGCTTTAGAGTAGAATACATTTACTTAAACGTGTTGTGTGCATAGACCCGTCTTTCGCGCCCTGTCGCAAATCCGTACATAACGATGAATGTATCTACTACCTATATAAATATGGCTTCAGAGATAAAGCAGCCATACATGTAAGTAGACTTTACCAAAACCATCTGGACCGCATCATTTTGCGAAAAAGTGAGTCCATTTTTAATAGCTATAAACGCATCATTATGATGAGTTCTGACCTCATCATATTATGATGAGGTCCACATTTAGCCCATGTTAATTCCCTATCTTATGAAGAAACTCGTCTGGATCCCATCTTGTTTCCATCACTATGCATGGCTATGATGCATTCTAACGCATCAAAATGATGCAATTAGAACTATTATACCTAAATGGCTTCACTTTTTTTATGATGCGATTATGTGGTAATTTGGTAGAGTGTACTTACCATTTCAGTTCAACAGCAGACGCCAGTCGCAGTCTTCTCTTCACATCAGTCAGTTTCATCTTGAGCAAGTGCATAATCTAATATATTATGCAGGTACGGCAGAAGGAGTTCTACGCAGTTTCTGAATCTTCGTTATTCTGATTTTTATAGAATAAATTCCATACGTGTGCATTTTGCTTATTTCCATCTCCCATTTTACTCAGTATAGCCATATAGTCAACTACTTACTGCTACTCAAGCATGGATGTATTCATGAATTTACAGAAAGGGAAGTACGTATATCCGTATTTATGTCAAATTCTTGCTTATACAATAAAATAGTTACGTCTCTGTCTGGTTTCTGGTTCTGGCTCAGATTTGGCAAGTGCTAAACGGCAAGGGAAATCTCAAACTGAAGAAATCCCGCAAGGATAAACCGGCACTTGAGCGGCGAAAGGTACATAACCTTTCTCACTGTAAATAATGTGTGTGTGCTCCCCGTAATTATGTAGGACACACAAGACATAACAGAAGCATCTCGTTCATCTTTTTCTGCGTCTCATCCCGTCTATACATGTAATTGAGTACACATGTATAAACACACTACCTAAATTCCTGGTAGCAAGATGAGATGATGATGGGAAGCAAGCTCGTGACGTCTGCAGGCGAGGTCTTTTGTTTGTTTGTCTCCGGAGCATTTTAAGAGCATGGAGATGATGGAGTGAGTGAAGAAGCGCGTGTTTAATTTATGCATGTGCCTTCAAAGAGTATTTTTATTACTTTACTTGTACTGTAGTATAAACGACTGCGGTGACGGTGACGGGGAAACTACCGGGTATCGTACCATCATCCTCACAGTCATTGTACACAGACAGTTATCATTGACAGTGGGGTCGGTACAGTTTATTTCTATTGCGTACGACCGGGAAATAAGCCACGGACACAGAAACCAAGATTATTTTTAATTTTTACAGGAGCAGTTACCTACCTACACTACGCCCTTATAGTAGCTTAGCTTGGCTTGTTGTGATTTCAATTTTATCCAACTTTGTTTGACTTTCGTACCATCGTAGATTATAAAATACTTATAACTACTGTACTAGTAAGTTTTACTTTTGGTTCAGATTTTACCCATTCAGTGACGATATTATGAAAATATTGGTAAAATAACGATGCCAAGTTAAGACCACAACGCAAAATATTTCAGCACACATCATTAGTCTTATGAGTACTATTTGTTTTGAAAGTTTGAAACTTTGATCTGGATTCTGCATCCGACTCTCGAGGTTAATATAGTAGTAGTATAGTAGATCTAGCTAAAAAAAACTAAGTTAGACTTGTGTTTATGTGTATCAAAGCTCGAAAGTATAGTACTGGCTGGTATATTACGTTTGTATCTTTATGACAGAGGCATTTTATGATTATTATTGTCAGGCACATGAGACATCAGGCGACATTCCATTGGTGGCAGAAGCAGAAGGAAGAGATTGAAATGTGAACATTTGAAGGAAAAAATTAGGCTAATAAGGTCAAAGGCTCACACTTTTCAAATATGCATATAATTTGGTATAGTACGTCGCAGTCGGTCTCGGTAGTCAGTGCAGTGTGAAGTAATAAGGGCAATACTGGCATTATTTTGAGACGGGATTTCCCTTTAATCTTCCGTGTCATTGTTATTAATCCACTATTATCTCCTATAAGGTTATACATGATGCGAAATTGAAATAACAAAAAATAAAAAATACAAATCTATAGGTACCAAATGACATTACATAATTTTTAACTAACCATCCCTTTACTTACACAAAAGTACAACACTACTGTGCATCATCATCATCCACAGGATATTACCTACAGACTCGATCCAAACTGTAAACATTAGTACAGTATTTACTATTTAGCAATGAGGATAATATCTGTATTTATACCGAAGAGCCACAGCAGCCGCATCCACCTTCTGTTATACTGTATTATTAATATTTGCCAATATTAACATTTATATCCATTTCCTTCTTTTTTTTTTTTTTTTTTACAGCCGGCAGCCGTACAAACAGATTTTATGAGATGGCTTGTATTTGTACTTGGATTGGATTATTTGATTTGCTATTTGAAACGTAAAAGCCTCGAGAACTCGAGACTCGAGGACGCGTTACTATTATTATGCAAAATACAGCCACTTATTTCATTTTCAATGCGATTGATTACAAAAAGTATAATATTTTGGTTTCGTAATTCCATATTTAGTTTATATATTAATATTTTCGATTTTCGATAAAGATTCTATACAGATGGTCCTAAGTCCTAGTCCTAGGCATGCATCAGGAAATCTAGGAAATCAAATCACGACAGACTTTTTATTCTTGTATTCCTACATCTGACAAAACTGACAGATTGACAGTCACTCTTGCAGCTGTTTCAACAGTTCAATT
>JAQFZC010002022.1:0-25379 GCA_034695205.1 Dicyrtoma fusca | reverse complement strand
TGCGCCGCCTTCTTTACATACAATGCGCTCACCTGTCGCTAATTGAAGAAGTGCACGTCTGGGATCCTTTTACAGTACGTCCGCTTGCACATAAAGAAAGTCGAGTCTTCCAATTAAGTGGAACATCTGCCACGGTGAATTATAACGGCTATAAAACAAGATTTAAAATATGGGCTTGGCTGATTTAATCTGATTCGGACTCGAACGACAACCATAGCAGAGCAACCAGGAGAACTCTCGGTGTGTAGTTTCCTTCCTTCTATAAAATGAAAGACTACCCTCCCCGCCTCCAACTCCTTTTCCTCCACATTATCCGCCACTATCTTCCCCACTCCACAGCCAGACAATCTTATTCTTCTTATTGTTGACTTCAAAAGACTCAGAGAGAAACATTCATTACAGAGACACACGCGTATCAAGTGGGGATGTACACATCTCCATATGCAAACGTAAATTCATTCCCTCCATCTTTCCTTCGATCCGATTCTCCGAATCGGTAGAACAAAACTACCGAGTAAATACAAATACCTACATCCATATACATTATTCCTACTCTACACATTTTATTTATGTATCCTTCACTATTCCCTACTCTGTTCACCCCCCTCTTCACGAAGACACATGTGAGCTTGTGTCGACGAGGTACTTGAACATGTATCAATGTCCCATCTTTCCTTTACTGAGCAGCTCAACCCTTAAGAAACGATAGAAAATAATAATGGCTAGATACAAAGACTTTTACAATCACCTCTGATAGCTTCTCTAATGTCTTATCTGTTGCACTGTACCATTCACTACTCAACTCTTCACCCCCTAAAATACTGAATACTGGCACACCGATGCACTTTAACGAGAAGCCCCACGAAGAACAAAACACTAAACTCAATGTACATACAACATATTATCTGGAATAAATCCCAAGAATAATCCTAAAAAACAGACCTGAAGGTTTCCGGGGTTCTCTAAGATATGTGTGTTTAGTAATGACCAAATATTGGGGGAGAAAATGGAAATTTAACACCCAAATATATCAATACATGGTTTTAACAATAGCCTTAAGATAGAAACATCACCGACATTCAACATTTAAGACTAAGACCTCCGATCCTGCTGTTTACAGTTTTTCTTCCGGTGCTCTTTTTGCTTTTCTTGATCCTAGAAATCTGCTTCTTCTTTTTTGGCTGAATCCAAACTGCTGCTGTGATAATAATAATAATTGATTAATAATGACAAACTTAATCTTACAAAATATTTAAATATTACACGATATCAATTCAACTTACGTGTACGTAGCTACATGAGAAATTACAGTGATTCAATCAAAATTAACGGAGGAAGTAGGTACGCTGAAATAATGTAGTAATATACAGAATTATGCTAATAAAGTAAGCATTTTAGTAAAACAAAGGAATCCAATTAAATTAACTGTTAACGTAACTGTTCTTTAATCTTTAATCACAATCACTTCCAATTTAATCAGACAGAATGGAAGGAGAAGCCCGTTCATTGCCTAGTGCACGGATAGAGGGCGCGAGAAATGCTTTAAATATTTTGTAACTAAAAGCAGCCGTCTCTGTTTCTGCTTTCCCAGTGCATCTTGGAACATCATTCAGATCATTCTCAAACACTAAAAATCTGAATAATTTATATTATTTTATTTATTAGAGAGAAAGACAAGCTTTATTAACAAAAACAAAGTCATCACTGTCCTCCAACGAGGATAGCCCAACGGACTCAGTATACGAATCAGAATTTTTTTTAAAAAAATTATGTTTGTTTTGTACATTATATAACTAATATTTTGAAAAACAAATGCTAATTGCTCGGGGTGCTGGAAAACAAATGATGAGTACAGATTTGGGTTGATTTTTATTATACTATTGTTCGATTGTGCAAATTACACTACCTGACACGTTCCATATTTAAGCACATTTAGTTTTTATTAGATTCATTTGCTTGATTTAAATCCAATTAAGTTGCTGTTAAATTGTGTTATTTCAAAACAAAATAAGAAATTGCTTCCCAAAGCTAAAGGCGATCCTCCCTGAAGGACAGTATGATCTTTGTAAAGTTTACTAAAGTTTCTGCTTCTCCGTCTGCGTCTGTATATACCTACGCAATAGAAATAGAACTAGTTTATGATCTGACATTGGAATTTATAATCCAGGGAGGTTTTGTAATTTGTATGTAGGCAATTATGAATGGGTGGGTGGGCCGGTGGGATAGAAGATGAGACGAGGAGGGCGGTGAAGTGATCATAACAAATTCTGTTAACAACTGCATGGATGAGCCCGTAACTGCAACTAACACTAACTGCATGTACTTGACTTCTGTGGGATGCGGGCCGCCGCCGCCACCGCCGCCGTTTTGGAGGAAATAAAAAAAATGATGGTCAAACTGAAAAGGCATCTTCCCTTGTCTGGTCTCCATGCTTTCATCTGTAGTTGGTGGGTACTTGGTGATGGTAATGGTACTGGCACTAGACGTACAGGTTTTATAGCCAGTCTTGTCCACTGCAGAAAGATCATAACATAACATGATCACTTTATGACTTGATGTTTTTTTCCCTATCAGTACTCCGACTACAATTATACTTCCGACGTACCGACTATATGTACTACATGGGAAAGTTTTGAGGGTAGGGAAAAAAAATAGTAAAAGTAACAGAGGATGAGAATGATGTGTATACATAAAGTAAGTAGCTTTAACGGCTTTAGGAGGGAAAGGAAAGTAGTAGTGGAAGGGAAGGGCAAGTAAAATTTATCGAGTACATAGAAGAGAATAATGTGTTCGTAGACTATCATTGTGTGTAAAAATGACTGCGTTGCATGTGTAGTAAAGATCTATCCAGCCCAAGCGTCAGCGTCAGAGTCTCAGAGAATAGATGGGATGCGACTGGAACTATGGCTTGAGAGAGCAAAGAGCTACTGCTACTACTATACTACTCTACAGATTCTCCCAGTAAAGTTGGATAGGAAAAAAAGAAGGAAAAAAAATTGATGTTGAGTTGTAGGACGGAACGGAGACGAGGACTTGGGAGTTTCGCCTTTACGTTCCGATTCGGATTTTTCGGATCCAAAAGGAGATGCAGTGGAGAGATAGACGGATAGCTGCAACTCAGCACAAAAGTGGAGGAGCATCAAATATTCACGGTAAATTGAACACTGACGTTACAGTCGACATTTTTCAATGTACTTGGTGACTCTGCTGACCCAAAGCTCATTCATTCACTCAATCCTCCGCTCCCTCGAAGTTCCTTTCCTTCTCAAGTATGTACAGACAGCATCTCCCAAGACTTTCCTCTGCACTTACAAGTACAAGTTACACCCTATCTCTCCTCCACACTTACATCTTCAACGTCTGTCCTTCTCTTTCAATCCTCAACTAGTCAGCTTCATGGCAATTGTCGTTCCAGCAAATCGTCAGTCTTGCTCTGCTCTATGACCTCATTTGTCATTCATCTTCTATTCTAGTCTCTCTCCTTCCTCTCAGTCACACTCCCATACAATCCCTACTACTATCCGTCTTTGTCCTACATCACTCTGAGAAGTCTTGGGAGATTTCTTACGTAATACATACATACACCAGGACTTGAGCCCGTTCTCCTGGTCCTTTTGTTTTGAGCATGTATATTGGTTATTGCCGTTGCATAGTAATGACCAATGCAAATGAGTATCAAGGGTAAAGAAAAACCTATTTTGATTTAAAGACTCAAAACTATTTTCAGCAAATAAGTGCCTTCTGTGAGCTCTTATGTATATAGTTTTCATGTCCGTTACGGATGAATTCAAGGTAGTCTATTTTTAGCGTTAATTTTATTCCTGGTGGATACATATATATCTGTAGGTACGTGGGGCACGATATCTTTTGTACTACCGGGGTAAGGACTAAAGTAGCAATAATTAATGAATGCCGAGAGTCTTTGGTGAAACGGGAGGAAAAAACTAAGAGGGAATTTCAGCTCTATATTTTATACTTGCCTTTCTTTCAATCCACTTAACGAGACTGGAGAGACTCGTAAAAAAGATGAACAAAGCTATTTCACCCGAAAGTAAATACCAATTAAAAGACCCAGAGAATCATATCAAGCCCTAAATGTATTTCCCCTCAAGTCTGTATGTAGCAGCAAATAATTTTTCAAAAATCATTTCAGACATTTTTTCGTCTAATGCTTAGATAATTGTGTGCCGGTATTTACTTAAACACTGATTTAAATCCCTATAAAAGTACTTTTACGTCGGAACGTTGGACGGGTGCATTCAATTTTCGGATACCTATGTCTGTGTAGCTATGATAAGATAAGTCCGATTGTATATTGTAGAATTAGTTGTTGATTTATTTCTCTGCAAATTGGTTTCATTTGGATTGTTGATATGGATTGATTGAAAATACACACTACATACTTCATTCATAACAAGTAGGTACAACAAAGCAATTAAAGTACTGGATGTTACAAAATGTATTCAGTGATTGTTTTACTCGCATGGATTTTAAGTAGGCAGGTATTAGTCCCTATTGTGATCTCGTACGTGGAATTGGGAAGATGGATGGTTCCCATACGATTTACCATGGCTCCCGTCGCCGTCATAATATGTAGCCAAGTCCAAACACCGACCGTGGATTGTATTTACATTGTTCCTTTGAAGACACCAAAATTGCGTTGGTTTATTCGGTAGGAGGGAAGATATATGTGACAGAAAAACCGGTCTATTACAGGGAGACATTGTAATATATGTGTAATTAATGCCATTAATGGCTCCTCCGCCTAAATGAACGATGCGACATAAAACTTTGTACATGCAGAGTTGGACTTGGAATACGCCTTGGCATCTCTTCTTCCCAAAAAGAACCCTCAACTGAACAAACACGGTCGACAACGACAGCGACAACGATAGCGACAACTATCCCTTCCAATTCCAGTCTTCCGATCTTCAACATCTATTCACAATCTCTTCACTACTGTCTTTCGAAAAACTTCCCCTCCATTCTCATCTCACTAACGACCGCCACCGGGACCAGGAATCTTGTAATTCATGCATCTCACAAAACCCTAAAAAATCCTCGCAATAACATATCATGCATTTTAGATCGGCTTTCAAGGGTAAAAACCTTGAACAACATAATGCGGAAAAGGAATTTAAATCTTACTTTTAGCATCTTTCGAAGCCACAAAATGCAACGAAAATTGTTTCGAGAGAGTAATGGTAATGTCGTTTGTAGTATTAGCATATTACGATCGGCTAATGCTGTAGACCTCAAGTAAAAATAACGATCGTTTTTATGTACAATCAAACAAAGCCAAAAATTTTTGAAACGTTTGGTAAAAGTGTCGGTACTACTGTCTTGAGCAGGTGGATAATAAAATATATTTCCTATTCAGAGCTGGAAAACCATGGGAAAAATGCTTTTAAAGAAAAGAGTGCATTCTAAAAATTAACTATTAACTTTTTCAAAAGGGTCAAAATTAGTAATCAACATTTTCACAAACGTTCCAAACTACAAATTCGTATTTTCAAAAAGGTCAAAACTAAAATTTAACTTTTTAGACCACATTCAAAACTAGTAACTAACACTTTCAATAGGGTAAAAACTAGTAACTATAACACTGTGAGAGAACGTCAAACCTAGAAAAGGCCATTTTCAAATAGGACAAAACTAGAAATCAACACATAGTCTAGTCGCTAGTCCGCTATTCTAGTCCGACTAGACTAGACCAGCCTTGGTTGGTGACGTTGCGTTGGTGGCTGGCAGTAGTAGGGGACAGTCCACAAATTATACCCTTCGTTCAAAAAATTGCATTCAACCCCCCCCCCCCCTGCTAATTGTGATTAAGCACGAGAGCAGAGGGGGGATAACTGCCAGACTCCACGCTTTACTTATAAATTAATTATGTAATACGTAAATTACACTAGGTTAAAATGGGGAATTGGCGAAACCTGTTCCTTTACTACTAATATGCAACTTGTGGACGATCCCTACATTGAGGTTCTGGTTGCCTTAAACTGATTTACAAATAATAAATTGCGAGCCTAGTATCTGATGCTGCTGGTGTCAGTTATGTCACACGGAGTTCCTGTAGACGACTAACTAGTAAATGGCTGGAAACAGTGATGGTTAAGGTGGTAGGTTAAAGGGTTAAAGTAGAAAAGTGTTTCCTTTGGGTTCTCATCAGTAGCATTAACGTTTTAAATAAAATCGAAATTGTTGCTTTACTTTAGAAATAGTAACAACGAGTTGTATTTTTTTTAAAACTCATATCGTTATTTGCATTATTCAGTGAACTCGTAATTGTGCACAAAGCAGATTGTGCACTTTGAAAGACGAACAATGGTCTTGTAGTTGTGAACAATCTCTGTTGTGCACAAACTGATTGCTCTCGAGAACAAACACTCACGAGAAATTGTGCACAGGTCACAGCACTGCTTCTGGAATGCTGAGCTCATTTATTGAACTCGTTATTATAGTATTTTGCTTAAAATGCAAATTAGTGTCGGGAAACACTTCCTATGTGATAAAGTAGACTTGTGCAGTGCAGTGCAGTGCTCAATGCATATTTAATTTTAAATCCTCGTATAAAACGTATTCAAATGATAACCTCAATTTCCAGATATTCTCCATACTTTGTAATTGAGTTACCTGTCAGTAGCTTCTGCATGGAATTCGTACCTGAAGGTTAAAGGAACGCATTGACGACAGTCAACAGTAATACTGTCTTTGATGAACTCTCCAATTTTTTGAAACTCTCAGTTGTTCCTGAACTACTGCTGCCTCGTCACTGTCTACTTTCTCTGTCATAATGGATCGAACTCGTAGCAAAAAACTGCCGCCTAAGTCAGCTAATGACAAGAAGCGTGTGGATGCCCTGGAAGCTGCTCTAGCAGATCAACAGGTAATTAAAATTGTCACCTTGTGTCCTGCGTGAGATAATAAAGAATCGTCGATGATTTGCGTTTATCTTTAATCATTGTACACTTGCGCTTATTTATTTTTTAATTTACAATTTTTAAGAACCAGAACCATAAACTGCGCGAAGAAGTAGAGATGATGAAGAACAAATTCGAAGTCCTTGGCCTTGAACTGAGTCAGGAGCGTCAAGTCCTTCAGGAAGTCAAACCGAAAGTGACAACTAGGCAAGCGGCATCCAAAACTGCTAGAGCTGCAGCTGAACCAACCATCAGTATTTTGTGAGTGAATTAGTGAATGTTTAAATAATTATTTGGTCGACATTAAGCGGATAGATAAATTACCTAACAATTAAAATATTTCGTCCACGTTTGCACACAATTTAACTATCTAGATAGTAAATAGAGCTCCCTTATATCGTTTTTATATGAATTACATGAACATTTAGCATGCCCATAATTAATATTCTAACTTACACTAATGAATTAGTTGTTTTTGGTTTCACTTAAACCGTTTTTTCGATTTAAAATCGAAATTAATTTATACGTATTTCACACCCACAATTGTTGTTTCCAATCAGTGTCTTTTGTCTCGATATAATTACTAATTTATGGACCTAAATAAATTATTTTTGAATATTTATTTTTCCAGAAATAAGGCAGTGTCAAAGCCGACAGGGATTGCCACAAAGGGCTCAAAAGTTACCCGGGCACGAGAGACGCCGTCAAATTCTACCGCTGACCCTGACAAGACTTTCAAGCGATGCGATCTCTGTCATCGTAACTGCGGATCAAGAGTGGCTTTGATCGCCCACTTACATTCCGAACACGGTAGCGCTATTACTGACATATGAATAATTTTAGTATTGAAACGGTTTATGTAGAGAGTAAAACTAGTTTACACGACCCAACGCGTTGCCTTTGCCAGTTACCTAGTCTAGAATTTTATTATTTAAATAGTCATTATTATGCTAGTACGTTAAATTATTTTACAAACGAAGATTTGATTTGATTTTAAAGGAATATAAACGAATATTTTAAAACATTTTATTGTTTAAATACCAACCGATTTTATGCATGTATTGATATTTCATTATTATAAAGCATGTAGATGTAGCGTCTAAAAATATGGTCAAATGTATGATTTTATACGAATTGTAGTTGTGATCAAGTTGAGTTTAAAAGTTTTTCGATGGAAATTTTACATATCAATAAAGTATTAGTGTTTGAATTCTGCAATCTAAATGTTTGGATACGAACCAAATTCCCTTCTTTATTTAAATCCATAGACTCTCACTTCGGCTACTTTTTGGATTCCCACATCCAGCTCAAAATTCACCTAAAATTACGTTTTAATACTGTCGTCGATTGTTAACACAGCTTTCTATTTATATCTACAAAACGTTTCATCCTGTAAAATTTAAATTTTGTAAGCATTGCTTTTGAAAGGTCCCGTATTTTAGGAATTCATTATTATTATAAGTTTAAACCGTCCGATTTCCAAAACTTTGTGCACTAACGATAAGAACATGTCAGTGTCTTCAATCTTTTTAGTTCGTTATATCTATAGCATATATGTACATACATGTATTTACATATTGCCGTATATCTCCATGTAAAAAAATAAACAGAATCAGAAATGGAGATACTATGTACCAATTACGTAAGTATTTATATCTACCTACCAACACTACCTACTAACTGCCCGACGCATATGACTTAACAACACAAACATGCTTGTACTCTGTACTCATTTATTTTTCTTGCCTTTGCCAAGGAACTTGTATGATAAAGGGAAACAGTGCTAGCATCTCTAATTAAATAAGTAAGAAGAACCCAGTGAAGGGATGCTAATTCGATTTTATGGAAATATACAGCTCAATATCTGCCACAAGGAAGCCGCATTAATCATAATTAGGTGACGGCAAGTCTCGTAGCTCATCTTCCCCCAGTGTAATCAAACACTTCAAAATGAGAGTGCTGAATAAATGATTTATTGTACTCCGTCATCATGCACTGGATGGCCATATGCACTCGCAATGGAAGGATGTTGTACAGTTTTTGTGCCAGAATGTAAAGTTACTTATATAACAGTACGTCGTTACTTTGTCTCAACAGATGTATCAAAAGGAATGTAATTACAAAATTAGAAATCCAGTATGAGGGATGAGAATGAAAAGGAAATCTTAAAATTAAATGGCAAAATTACAAGCATTATATTCAGAATTCAGATTAAGAAGAATTTAAGCATTTTTTAATTCGAATTACAGTGAAATTAGTATTAATTACATTAAATCATACTGCACTGCTTCACTGCGACTGCACTGTTGACTGTTGTAAATCGCCAAGCTTCGTTTGTTAACCATCGACTGTAGTAACCTTCGAAATAAATATAAATTCACAAGTTTAGTCAATATCAATCAATTATTTTTATTTTTATAGTAAATAATATTTAATAATAATTCTTTGTAAATAATATTTAAATATAATACTCGAACAATTATGAAAAAATACTTCGGTTCAACTATCGACTGACTGTTAACAATGCAAGTTTTTTTCCAACAATAATGCTCTCTACCGGCATGCATGGAAGGCGCGTTGCCATTGTACAAACAAAGTACAAAACTCCTAATGCGGGTACATTTTCTCAAAAGTCAGACGGACTTGACGTACGGTGACAGACGAGTAAACGAAAACTAAATCCAAGCTAATAATTGTAATTAATTAATTAATGATTATTATTATCAATAACAATTATTTAATTGAGCATAAGTGTGTGAGTGAGTGAATGGTAAATTGTGGCCCGTCCCAGTCTAGTCATTTGACATTGCATATATTTTTAACAATTAAAATCGTTCATTATAATTTTGCCTGACTGAAAACGAGACTAGAACGAGAAGTTTAGAATTTCGATCTGTCTCCGCTCAAGTCTCAACATTCTTGCATTGCCACTTTATGTAAGTAATTTACAAATATCTGTGAATTCCGTCTTTGTAACGAACAACGATATTGCTTAATGTCAATATTTAAATCTTGAAATTAAATAATATTCTAATCTACGTAAACAACATCGAAAAGCTGTCATCTGTTGTTTGTTGCGTTTATTTTCATCGTCTGTTTATTGTCTTTCAGTTATCAGTCGGGCTTTGCAATGGAAGGAGAAGTACAAATTGACATTGATGACCCATGTAGCAGCTATTATGACAGTGATGACAATAGTTTGAGCTTGGATTCATCCGCTCAATCCCCTGACCTTATTCTTTGCGATATTCAGAACTCATCGGAGGAGGACGTTAATATTCAATACGAAGTAAGCTTTCAAAGGTTGATTTGTGTTTGAAGAAACTACATTATCGATCTTTTAGTGTATTTTATTACATAAAACAATCATAAAATAAGCATAAAACAAGTGTAAGTACGCCGTATCTTATATTTTATTATTATTTCCAGAATCAGACTCCTGAGGACATAGATGATTCATTGAATCGCTTACAGGCTGAAATCCGTACTCAATCCCAAAGCAGTATCTTGAAAGGATCTGGATTGATCTTTGACCCATCCGTAATTGATCGCTACTGGGACAGCGATTGGATTATGGAAGAAAGCTGGATAAATCTAAATGAGCAGAGATATACTTCAACTCGGAGCTACTCTTTGGATGGTCAGAGCAGCCATGTTGATGGGAGCGATGATAGAGTTTGGTTAGTTGAAGATGAACGGAACATTCGGATGGCTCAGAGTGACATGGAAGAGGATGATGACGGATATGATCTCATTATTGAAGACGTAGTTAGTGACGATGGAGAATTAATTTCAAGACGAATCACGCAAATCACTGCCGAAGAGATGGAGAATAAGGAAAATGTTGGTGTGGGTAGGAGTTCAAGAGCTGTGTCGGATGTTGGGGAAGATGATTCGGATGACCGCGACTCGTCGACTTCACGGTAAAGGGTAAAGGGAGGAGCATAGTGATGTAAGTATTAATTCTTGTCTCAGGAAAATTTTTGATGTCTATTCGTGTGTCACTGAAGGTTCCTTGTCTCATGTTGCATGTTAGAGTAGTAACAATATCCGACTCCAAAGCGGTTACCGAACTCATTGTTCAAACTCATGTCTTGGTGCTAGGTTTCATGTTTGACTGACGTTTTCATTGTTGAAGGTTTTTAGGTTCATTTGAGGGCTTGAATGTGTCTGAAAATTTGAGCACTCCTACAGCTCCTTTCAATGCGTGTGTGGGGAGTTGTCATCTTGTGTCATACAATGAAGGAATTAAGAAATATTTGATTAGATGCTACACATTATCAGTGCATTCATCTAGTCGAGTATATTTGGGCTACATGCGTAACTTAGTGCAGTAAGATTGGTGATGGGTGTGCTTCATTTGCTTAGTTTATTTATATATACCTACTCATATTCTGCATGGTTACTAGAATTCTATAAACCCTATTATTAGTCTCGGAGAATAGCATTTATTTAAAGTATATTGTACTCACCATTGTTATTCTTGCAGAAATGGAAATAATCGTGTGTTTCTGTTTTTGTCTTGGATCTAAAGAAACTGAAAGTAATTAGCGAACCGTGCAAAAATTGTTTAGTTAGTTACTCTTAGTGTTACTTACATATGTATATATAGATGTATATTTATTATATTTGAAGAGATTTATTATAAGTGCATGCATTTAACATGAAGTAGCGTCGAGTAACATATGTACATGATCGGTGAACCGTGCCAAATAGGTAAATCTTGGATTGTCTTGCTTTTAAAAAAATGACTTTTGTTGGAACATATTTGGAGAAAATAAATCAGAAAATCCTGAGAAATCAAAATGGATTGATAATGGAATACATTAATGAATTTATACAGTGAGAATTGAAGGACGGTTGGACATGATGCATGATAAGTTCCATGATTCCGTGTTAGTACTGCGGTATGATTAGTTCGAGAGCTCCGATGGAGTACTTGGCTATTTGTAGATTGAGCATGTGTATAATTTTATGGGGGGAAGTTTTTGGTGTCGGGAGAAGTCTCTTATATGTGTGTCTACTGTATGTAGTTGACGTTGAAGTTTCCCATCATTTTCCATTTATTTTGGCTCAAGTTTGATTGATGACGAGAGGAGCTGCTGTTTACAAATGTCAAGGAGCGGAGATGCTATCAGGAAATAAATCATTGTCGACTGACGGCTCTTCGCTTTCCTTTCCATTCCCATTCCAGTAGACGGAAGAAAAAAAAAGCTCGTAGAATGAAGCCAAAAGCTCCATCAACATCAACTCAGCCATCATATGTCAACAGTCAGTTTTTCAAGCCAACTGCTTCCATGTCAGTCAGGTCCAATCTCCTCTGAAAACCAGGAGCTAAACACACTTCTTCCAATCTATCATTCCTAAGCTCTCTCTCTCTCTCTCTCCATCTCTCTTTCCACTGCTGTCCAGTCGTCCAGCCAAGTTCATCTATTCCTTTCAGTCTCAACGATTCGTCTCTATTCTATTACATTTCCTTTTCCTACACTCTAACATCCCATTCTCACTATCAGCGCGGTGTATGCTTCCTTCCATCTCCAGCGTCCCCATACATCCTTACACCCGCATAGCCAAGCGGTCAGCCACATGGTATTTGGTATTTTACATCGGTATCCTCAAAACCACGGAACCAGTGTTCGCAGCCACAATAATAGTATCGTACCGGACATGTCGACGTATCTGGGGAGGATTTCCCGGAACATTCACAATGTTGATAACCTGCACCACCGTTAGTGCTACCTCCACACCTACGCCTACGTCCAACCTTCAGTTATCCAGCAACATCAATTTTCTGTTGGAACTTTGAGCTTGTTTCACTCTCATATGGAATAAAAAGTACCTAAATGCTCCTGTGATAAGACTGGGGAATGCTATGACAGTCTACCTACTTTTACTTCCATGTAATCTATGAGCTGTGAAAAGCTGTATGCTCTTATTAGGGAAATACGGCATGATTCCTGGTCGTATAGGATAGCAAATTATCAGTTCTGTAGTACTACAGAATCCTAAGCAAACTAACGTAAAGAGCCGACAAGTAAAAAGTGTCTCTGTATCAGCAGTACTACTAGGAATGAGTATAATATGCCTTACCTACACACGATCTCGTAAGTCATTGAATTTTTTCCCATTTCGACATGAAGAACAAACAAGCCGCTGAAAAGAAAGGGGTGACGCTATGCGTGTAAAGTTAAAAGTGATCTGAATGGCGACTGACGTAAACTCGCCCAATGTTTTGATAAGCAGTAAAACGTAATTGAATTTGAATGTTGAAATTACTTTTGAATTTATTCAGCTGCTTCGTTCTTCCCAGTCCCACAACTTAACTAAACTCAACGAGGAGCATAGGAGCATTGAGTGAGAGGGTGAAACATAGGTTGTACTCATGTGCCCATGTTGTGTGCAGTAGGACAGGAAAAATAACGAATAAAAGTCGTTTACATATTGAAATGCGAATAAGAATGGAAGTTTTTCAGGACTTTACTTGGATGGAGTAGGTTGAATTCGTTGAATTGTGGAATTGAGGTTAGGTGCTTGAGACTGAACAGAGGCCCCTATGAAAAGGGAGCAAACGAGAGAGAGAGAGAGAAAAAAAAGAAAGAAAGGAAGGAATATCTGTATGAGTACTACACGGAGCCTCTGTGTTCAGATCAAGTTGTAGTAGGTAAAAGTAAAAGTGGTTGGAAGTCGAAATAAATGGAATGAAGTAGACAGAAAACTGTTTTATGTACGATCTTATAGATTACACTGACAGAGTGGAGATTTCTGTCCAAGTCCCGTGAGTCTTGTAGCGACGAAGATCCAATTTGGTGGCCGGCTCCTTCCTACCTATGTACATACTACAATACAAATGGGGAACATGAAAGCTCACCAAAATGAACTGTACTCGAGTTGGAGTTTGTAGTGGGAGAATAAAGGCTAAGTCCATCGTCACTTCTTACTCGGCTCTCCTCTATTTCACTCTCTTATCTCTCTTTCGACAAAAAAAACCCAAAACCCGAAAAAGCAAGGAAGTTATACACTTGCCTATGGGAGACCTTTTACTACAGACATGATATGAGAGCAGGATTCATTTATGTCCTACAGCCATGGCCAATGCTATGGAGAGGCTGGCAGATGTAAATGTATGCTCATGGACGCTGCTGGTGAGGCTTGTAGTGTAATGTTCCCGTGTAAAACTCAACTTTCCTCTGATCGTTCCTCTGAGCTGGTTTTATACACAAGAATTCCCTGGTTGGCAGTACACACGATTCACAGGACGAAATCCACCCGGAACTCAATTGCTTCGTTTTATACGTCCTTTCACTTTCTCAACAATTTCAACGAAAGTTAAGACATCATTTTTTACGTCTCCAAACCATAGTCTCATCATCATCATCATGTTCTCCTCTGCTGCCCACAAACTTTTCCTCCTTGGCTTTCATCCGAATTGGAAAAATTTATCACAAAACATAAAGATTGAAAACAAAAGCCAGGAGAGAACTAAGAGTGTCTTCCTTCCCTTTCTTGTCGAGTAGATTTACAGTTTACACACCACTCAATCAACCGGTGATCCAATAAAGCCAGAGCAGATGAACCCCATGGACTCAACGACTATTAAGGACTCACTTCATTCTTTCGTCATAACTGTTACAATTACTATCTAATATGATGGCCATGTGATGATATGTGAAGTATTTATCTCCGTATCGTCTGCAGTTGATCGTTTTTTATCGCCTAACATTCAATACAAAGGCAATTTTGTTATGTAGCTGTGCTTGTGACATTCTTTGCATGCTTCTAAGACTTGTGTGTTGGTAGATGAATCAGTCAGGAATCAACTTTTGACGGTCCAAGAATGCCCTTCAATAAATTACCAATATGGTCCGGGAAAGTAGAGATGTAAAATATGACATTTTAGCATCTTACTGATTATTTAATGGCAGTAAATTGGCCTTGATCTTGATCATTCACCTTTCACCTGTGAGCAAAAAAGATGAAACTGAGTAACTCCAATCTCCAACAACAATAAAGATGTGTGGTTTGAAAATATAAGGATTGGCCCATAGCAACTATTTTACAAGACGAATGTAGCATCCAGAGGTTTTAAGTATTTTGTAATCAAAATTTAAATTTTTAAATCATTTTAAAAAAAATTCTAAATTCAGGCTCAAGGTTTTTTATGATGGAAAAATTTCCACACTTTGACATGAGGGCAATATTAGCGTAAGTGGGAACTGTACTGTACTGTACTGTGTATGGTGGTCTCCGATTCCGAATATTCCGATTCCGATGTGTCAGCGGACGGACATTATTACCTCTTGCCTGCGCTTGTGCTTGAAAGATTGACATTTACGTAAAGACAAATATTTTAATAGAAAGAAAAAGAAAAATGACCTGCAGAATAAAACTGAAATGAGCCCCTTTTGCGAGTTTACGATTTACGATTACTACTGTTGATTTTTAATTGCGGTATAGCTATAAAAATCATTTGACGATTAAGTTTAATAATATTGTTATAATTTCTATAAATTACAATCCTTGCTTTCTGATGGTGTTTACTCAAATGTGTACTGTATATGACGATTTTGGTGATATGTGTCAGGCAATTATCAGTGTATCCAGACGTCTAGTAGTTAGGCAATTCGTGATCCAACCGTTTTTACCACTGCACACCGAATTAGTTCAAAATCAATGGAATTCATACTGTTCAATAAACTCCGTCTAAGATAGTGGCTAACTTCGCCACCTTATTTGCTTTTTTCTTTTTGATTAATCAAATATGATAACGCACGAGTGTGATCAGTAATACAAAGAAGCAAAGAAGATGAAGCAAATGCTCGGACTTATGCTGTTCATATGGTGTTGTGAAGATGCTTTTGGAAATCCAACTACCTGGTGCACGAGCACTACAACAGGTTTGTCAAATTTTCAAAATTAAATTATCAGTTTATTATTAAAATGGATATTTTGTATTGATTCACAATCAGTTATTACATGTGGGAATATTAAATAGGTCGACCCAAATTAAAGTGTTGGGATGAAGCGTTCAATAAAGAAAGAGGCGGCCCGATTGAATGTACTTTTGATGACCCATACTGCTACACCTTCCATCCAAACCCTGATGATGAAGCACTGGGGATTCCAAAATTTAGATCTTGTATCAAAAAAGAGGATGTAAGTATTTCCAGCACCGGGTTCTAGTGTATTTTTCGCTTGAAATGGTATTGTAAATCTTCATTTAATGTTTAATTTTATTTACGCAGATGTGTAAAGATCGAAGGAATATAATTTCTGAGTATTGCATGCGCCAGCCTGAATTGTACTATACGAAGTTTAACATTCAAATACCGGGAGGTAAAGTCTGTTACTGTGACTCAAACCTTTGTAATGATATCAGTTCAAGGAAGTGTAATAATCCTTTGCTTATTCTGCTTACAAGTGTTGTTTTCTTCTACAAATGTATTGGCTTTCGAGCATTAGTCTTCAAGTAATAAATTATGTTGACAAATTATGTAAAATCTTGTATGGTTTCCTGAGTTGGCGCCTTGTGACTTACGCACAGCTTTAATCTACCTAAACGCAAGGGCTGTAATAATTAATATGTGTAAATACATAATTATAGATGAAGTAGGTGAACAGTGACTCCAATTAATTTTATTAGGACGGAGCTTTGCTTCAGATTAAGTTTGTCCCGACCCCACTGAGTGTAATATAATATCAGTGTCTATCAGAAGAAATGATCTGCTTATTCATTATTTCATTTCAGTGATAATGATAGGACAAAAGTAAGATTGTGAATGGAGAATGGGGAGCTTAATGTTAGGATGGATGAATGCACAGAAGGAAGGAAATATTGGATATTTAACACCCACGGTGAAGACAAGTCGTGAGATCACTAAAAAAAGCCTTTAATAGGAAGCTATATCTACCAGTTGCTAAAGCTAAACTGTGAAAGAAAAAAAAAGAGAAGAAGTTGAACAAAGTACAGGATGACAGGATGGGAACTGGGAAGGCTTGTTTGAGGAACGACGACGGTGCTCTAACGAGGCGTAATAATGAAAGTTCGTAAATCAGACGTCAGCCGAGAAGAAAGAAGCGACAATAGAAATTGCACCTTTAGTGACGGACGAGCCAGTGATTTATTGGACAAACAGCGGGGAATCAATGAGAAAACTTAGGGACGATCTTGTAGGACGATTATTCAATGCAAACGATGCAAACTATGTAGGTGGGCTACTCTATTCACAATATATTACTCCGTACACAGTTACGCAGAAAACACGAGACGAGAAAATACAAAACAAAAGGAATGAAATGTAAAAAATTACTCTTTCACATACCTTCAGCCTATCCCACTCTACACGCAGAGCCATACATACTTAGAACACGACTCTAAATCTTCCGCCTGTCCAACCAAACAAGCTTTAACTTATTGCACTGTCCAATATTCTCTCATCTTCTCGCCCTCCAAACTCACTATAAATCCAAATATTCACACAAACCTGGCCTGAGCATCCTTAGAATAGTAAGAATAGAAGCAGCACATGAAAATATCACTTGTTTGTGAGACATTTTTTTGAAAAATAGAGCATTCTACCTCCACTACCACTGCGCCCAGCCCATTTTTAATAAATCCTTCTCTACTAGCTGCTCAGTTTTTGTTCAAACGCTACCTAAACTAAACATTTTTTTGTTGGACACGGTTAATTCACATTGTCATTCCGCATCACAGGATCCTCTTGTTTGAACAAAGATGTGTTTGTAACCATTTCAGCTGCAGTTCGATTTAAATGGTGTAAACCAAGAAAAATTAGAAATCAAGGGTTCATGTGTAGAGTAGAGCTGTAGACGCTACTTGATATTGAATTCCCAATCGTGGCCTAGCATGTCGTTTTAGGGAAGCAACTTAGGACTTTTTCGAGTGTTAAGGCTGTCATAGCACATGGACTGGGGTGTAAAGAGTAAAACGCGTAAGCGTATGTATATAGCTATTTAGATTTTTTTTAATGTGAAGTGAAGTTTTGTTGTAGTAAAACTAGATCGGTTTTGAGGTTGCCTTGTCAGTTACAATGAAGAAAAAAAGTCTACAGTTTTAATGAAAAGAATGAAAAGAAACAAGAAAAGGGCTTTCCCTTTTCGTTCAGAGTTCCTGGAGAGGACTCTAGAGTTTCCACAAAAAGAATCTGTAACGCTCATTTAACCGTTCAACCGACAGATGAGAAGCACTTTAAAGTCAAGTTAAAAAATCATTCTTCCATGATTCTACAGAATTCCTTTGTTTTCATTTTTCCTCCCTCCCAGTTTGAGATTACCTATGCATATTACTACTTAGTGGGCTGCCAAGGTACACCGTTTAAAAGAGTTAAAGTAGTTAGTCTTCCTCACCAACACTAATACTCTTGACTCGCAGGCCTACTGCAACAACTACAATACAAACGCCATGCAATGCCATGCCCTGTCATGCCACTCAGGCACCTATAGCACTCCCTGTACCGGGGTATAGCTATATTCAAATTCACATAGCATTTCATTCTCTATAAATGTATGTATACTTCACATGTCAAGTCGATACAGATGGAATCTTTCATAGATATAGACTCTGGTAACACTATTGAATTAAATCCACTAAATTTTCTCACACTACCCATTACAAGTGCTCTATTTCCACTAATTAATAGGAATGGGTAACCTTTTGGCTTTTGTAGGATTCCTCCCTATTCTAACAGTCTCATAAATATCACTGTGAAATCTAGATTAAATCGATTACAAGGAAACAAAACAAAAATGCTCATTGCACTGAGGATCAGATGTACACAACAAAACACACAGAGCATTCGTCAGTGCAGTGAAGTGTGGTGCAATGGACAAAATATTTATGTATTTGATCGTATGTATAAGATATGTTGTACTACATTACTACATACCAACATTCAATGAAAACAATTTATTTTATTGTAAAAAGCGAAACGAAATGACGCGGTGAACCCTTGAGAAAGTAAGTTGGCGTTTTGTAATAGCGTGTTATTATAGTGTACTAGCAATAGCAATTGAGTGCAGCAGCAGTGGGGTAGTCAAGCCAGAGGGACATGGTGCATCACGAAAATGCAAAAAATTAGAATAAAAATGTAATGTGATGAAAAAGTCGTTTTGTTCTGTAAGAGACGGATTCTCGGGTCTCACAGGGAACTGTTCTGTTTGGGAATGTGAATTTGTAAACTTTGAAGCTGGGAGGTTAGTTGGTTGGTTTGGTTTTGGTGGATGTCGACTCTGAGCGTAAATGTAAGGTAAACAAAGGCTGGGTTTGAAAGCAGATAATTAAATTACAATGATTTTTCTTAATTTGCTTTCCCATTCTTATTTTTTCCACCCAGATATTTTTACAAGTTGTTTAGGACGAGAGGCTACCTACCTCCATGCTATTTAAGCTCATCTCAGCGCCAGTCAGTCAGGACAAGGAGTCTACGTGTGTGAGTGGAGACTTGAGAGAGAAGACAAATGAAATGAATGGGAAGAAAAGGTGCCGCCGAAGACGATGCCGACATTGCCGAAGAGACCAAGTCTCTACTCCCACCATCCTTTCTTATGCTCAACTATCTAGAATTACATGTTACATTACTTTCTCAGTGAGACGCTTCTCTCTTTTTGCTCACAAAAGTCTCAAAGCGGGGTCTCCTCACTCCGTTTAGCTCTCCAGACATCTTAAGCACTCTGCCATGGAGCTGAGGAACTCCGTCCAAGTTGGAGTTTTTGGAGTGGAGAACTGCAGGAAGCATTTCATGTATGACAATGCGTGCGGAGGGGATATGGAGCTCCCTCAGGTTCTTCGTTACCTATTTATTAGGTGCATGGTGGCAGGGACTATACACACAAGAACGAAAGCTTTAGCAAAACAAATCTCACGAAATGCAAAAGCAAGGGAAACTTAAACGAACGTATGAGCCATGAGCGACTTTACTATCTAATCTCTACAACAACGCAACGGCAGCTGCTCCATTCAGCATTCAACATTTTAGCGTTCACGTTAAAGGAAACCAAGCCAAACGAAACCAGTCGGAAGCCTCTCGTCTCAGGATTCTTGGGGATTCTTCAGAGAAGAAGCGCAGCGCTATTTATCAGTACGACTGCAGAACTACACGACTGGAGGTATGGAGATAGGACGGGACCGATATTGATATGGCCTAATGGCGATAAAGATATACAATGCTGTGCATTAGAATAAGGCTACTTGCAAATACTACAAACTACTTGGGTTACATTCTTCTAAAAAATCAAAACTATAAAATAGACAACGACAAAAAATTACATTCGACAAACACATTTTAAACAACTGCAAAACACTTATTTTGAAGATTTAAAAAGGCATAACATTTATATTTAACTCTTTCAGGAAATATCAGAAAAGCTGAATTCCTCTCTCAAAAATTGTAAAACATCATATTTGCATTTTCAAAAAAGACAAAAATGCTATATTAAGGTCTCTAAAACAGTGTAAAAACTGATAATTACAAGTGTTCCAAGTATCGAAAAGAGCTTCGCAGAAAATTCACAAACTCTTAAAGGCTTTCTCCACGATGTAATGAATGAAATGATCCACCTGAAAGAGCGAAAACTAAGGAAGGAAGGTATAGTGAGGCAGGCATTGGGTTTTGTACTGGTGTAGGTGTAGAAGGAAGCTGGAGATACACGTCTCGGGAGGCTACAAAGGTATGCCATGGCTGAGGCTGACTTGCTCCTTGTGGTACTCCATGAATTGTGTCTGTCTAATGCTGTGAGTAATCCAAAGTTGTTGGTAATAGAGCGAGTGGGATGAAAGGATAATGGAAATGGACCACCAGAGATGACATGTCATGCTGAGATTTGTACCACCGGAACGAATTTGTGCAACTCGACAGGTGGTCATCCCTTCATCATCATTCATCATCATCATCATCGACATTTTACTTATTTACACACACAACCCCGGCCCGTCTCCGACACACCAATCTTCTTCTCATCATCATCAGGAACTTCATTCAACTCCGCTCAGCGACAGCCCAACTTAAATCTCAACTCAATAATAAAACATAAGCCATCTTTCACAGCTCAACGCATTACCGAGGGCACAGGGACAGAGTCAGTATAACAAGTACGAAGAAAGAGACGTGTAGATAAACTTAGTCCTAATGATTACAATATATTATGGATTTTGATACCACCCATTTTACATCATCTTGATTAATTACCATGACGACGCCTTCTTGTCAGTAGAAAATTTACTGTATTTTAACTCTCTTCACTTCTTCACTTCTTCAGTTCTTACTCCCTTGCCTTACAGTTTTTTTCCTGTTGATTTTTGGACAAGCTGTCCTTGTCATTGGGAGAGCAGACTTACAGAGTTAGAAACAGATCAGATTATCTTTAAATGGACAGCGCATTCATCAAATCAATTGAGACAATGACAATCCACTTGCTCATTTCAGTTCAATTCCCCTCCTACCCTGCCCTTTTAAGGAGATTTCATATCTTTGTCGTAAATGGCAATATCACCGTCCGCATTGTACTCCTCTGACGTCGGCAATGATTTAGATTAGCAAATAATAATAATTACATTTAATGAAGTCCACGGGAGTTCACTTGACAAATGTTTAGTAAAACACGAACTAGGGAGGCCAATTCTCACTTTGCACTTCATACTTTAATTTTAAGGGCCGTAAAAACAGTCTTAGCTAACTAGACATTTTATGTGACACCTTTTCCTTATCCACAAGCTGTTTTTTGCTCCAAAAATTGGCATGAAGAATTGATAATTGACATGTACTTTACAGTCCCTTGTCAACGACGTTGGAAAGCTGAGCATATAAGGGAATTGTCAATGCTATAATTCAATAATACACTTAGCTAGTAAATTGGGAATTAATATCACCAATACTTTTCTGCTAGGCAAGTAAGTACCTTCGTCATAAATTTCAAGGGTGAAATATTGCCTGCCCCAGGCAAACTATTGCATTGCATTGTACTTACATGTAAACTGCAGCAATGCAATGCAATGGTGAAACTCATCGCTAATGAGTTACTACCTGTAGTGGGCATATATCAATATTTTATACAACTCCTATAGGCAAAGGAACGAAACGAAATATGAGTTATATGTACATATACTATCATTCACATGTATGTAAAACAGAATGATTTAAGAGCACGACTTGTTTCCGTTGTTTCCCATGTGGATTTTATTGGAGAGAAATCAAATTAAGTGCAAGTATGCACGGAGTGCCTCGGAAGGTGACTGAGAATTTAATTGAATATGTTTTTCAATCAAGTTTTGTATTCAATTGAGAAAATCAGCGTGTAATCCCAAAGTTTTCTCTGCTGATGTCTTTGTCGGTCTCAGTCAGTAGTCAGTGGCATCCCTCGTAAAAGTTTAGCCCTTGTCCTGGTCGGCATTTTAAGAAGCTTGTGGGTATTACAATAATGTTCAATGTGGGTATTTTGTATTTTTTTTAATGCAAAATATTGTACTCGTACGTAAGTATACGTGGAAAGATTATCAGTAGATTCGATTGCATTGCATTGGTGTGAAGCTCGTTATTTATTTTGTGAATGGAAATGTGAGCCAGTACAAATGAGGATTTTGGCATTTAATTCTGCATTGAGAGCTGATGCATGTGTAGTGTATATGTAGATGGATGGGGAAATGGATGGGCGGATGAGCCACATACATTGGTATTGACGTCCCAGAAGGAATTGTGTGTTCCTCGGTATGTAATTTACAGCTGGGTGTCTCAAGTGAGGAATTGACATGACATGAGAAAGGAAATGAGTTGAGTTAAAATGCAATAATTGTTGGTTCTAGAGATTAGAAGGTTTGAATGGATAGAGAGAGAGAGCTGGAGAGAGGTAGGAGTCAACTGTTGGATCCATACCCCCTCCGTGGATAGTTATTTTGACTGTGAACGTGGAATAGGCTGGTCTGGTGTCCGTGGATGGACTGATGGGTATATTGGGGACATTGGGAGTGTGGGGCTGTTGGACAGGGCGACGGGAGGATGGACGTTGAGAGTGCGTTGGAGCGTTCTCGGTATTTTGAGTCTGGGAGGACATAATTATGAGGGCATTAGAGAAGCCGAACATGACACCCGGGGTGTGAAGGATGTTCCAGTGCCAACTGAAAATGTCGACTGTATTGTTGACTTGACGTGGAATCATGAGCCACCCCGCCGAGACTTTGTTGAGCCTCGATGGCCCCCCGTCGTTCCATTATATCACCCCTTGTGGTTTCCACCGACCATCCGACTTCAATTACCCGCCAGTACGAGCTACCCCCTACCATGAAGTGTGCCCACCACCAAATACATCATCCCGACCCACCTTAGTTCTTACTATAGATTTTTATTATTAGTCTAATAGCATGTCTCCATGTCTCACTGTCTTCCCATTCACTCTCTTATCTCCTCACACACAAAGATCACATCAGTCTTGTCCCTCCATCTCCACAACTACACGTAATATCCAACAACGCTCTCACTCACAATTTCCAAGTACAAATCCAACTTACTTCTACTTCAACTCCTGGACCCATCACGACCACGGCTCAGAGCTCATACCGAATCCATAAACATAAACAGCGTCCCATCATCCATCCATCCTTCCATCCATCCAGGCAGCCCTGGTCATTTGTATCAACTGTCCACGACAAGGTAAGCTAAGCTGACGCTAAGAAACATTGTAACAATATAATATGACCAGTACAAAAGGAACACAATGCCTCTCACAATGGAATACAATTTGGGTCTGTCCGTCTGAGTGGAGCACAATGAGGTATAATGAGATGGAGTCTCTATATCCACAATAAATTACACCCTGGTTCAAATTCAGCTGACGTCTCAAATAAATGCGACCATCTCCTTAATACACCCAACCAATGAAACATCCATTCACGGACTAATACAAATACACTAGGCCATCTAATACCATCTCTATTCATGTATGCATGGCTATACGCCACCATGGACAAGGCTCACGAGTGAGTGTATTCCCATTCCCAGTCCATTCTTCCCTTTAACAGCTTTAAATAATTGGCACATCTAATTTATTATGAGCCTCTCTTCAACCACCTATTTATGTTCAACAGACAGACTGACACACACACACACACAAGACACAACTCACATTTTTTGCACAATAAAATATCCTCCTGTCAGCCTGTAGATTTTTCTAAATTGTTTTATCTTCACGTTCATTTCACAACAGTCGTAGGCCACAGCGAGCGTTATTGAGAAGGAAGGTAAATACTTCATAGGAGCCCTCACGTATTAATATACCAATGCATTTGAAGCTATCAACGCTCGAGTCCCCATTTGACGTCTACAATGTTATTTTGTAATAATATGACAATTATTATTACAATGCAGTCAAGACAGATAAAAACTGTAAAAAATACAAATACGACTTGAGGCGTCAAAGATATATTATGTACTATGTGTTCACCCTATCAACTATGAACCTATGGAGCAACATTCCCAAATCGCAATTGATGAACGACACACACACACACTTTACAATCCTCTGAACACCTGACTTCCTTTATGATGTGATTTTATTGGTAGCAATAATGTTTATGTGGATGCCATTTCCATACAGATATAAAACGTTTTCTCTAATGCTCTACGGCCTGTGTACATGCAGACTGCAGCCCTCGACTCCCTCGCTTGTCCTAACTGTCACTATCAAAGTTTGCGAAAATAATGACCCAAGCTTGTAAAGTTGGATTGTTATTTATTAACATTATTTATTGACCATCATAAAATTGTGCATTAGCTCCCATAAAAAACAAATCCACATGTGAAATCCAGAGACAGCTGTATCAGTAATAATTACATAGACTTTACAATCAAATATGTGAATGTGTTTGCCAATGAATTACAAAATTTACAGCTTTCATTTGCATAATTTCCTTTTCTTCAAAAATGTTCCACTCTCTCAAGTCAGTCAGTCAGTGCACTGCACTGCACAGGACACAACTACAACAAGCTACTACATAGTATTTTTTAAAAAGCTAACGGTGTACAGTTAACTACACGAAATATGTATATGAAAATACAATGTACCTACCGTAATTGACCGAATTATCGCCGGGGCTCAAATAATCGCCGGAGCTCGAATAATCGCCGGGGTCCAGACATTCTATATTCAATAATCGCCGAGGTTCAAATAATCGCCGGGGCGCTTATTCGGAATATGCACCAGTGCTTTGGCAGCCGGCGAAGTTAGGCTTCGTTGCATGTAACAGTAATTTTTGTTTGCGGAAAGGGCGTATATTTAAATACTTACATACCATTATTAGTTTTAAATGAATACAATTATTTTATTGCTGAACTTGTTACATATAATTACGTTTGGTTGAAATATGTCTGATGGTTACGCCTTTTTTAAATTTCAGTATTTTTTCTAGGTAATCTGAGAATTACATATTTTTGCATAAATAGAAATTTAAAAATT
>JAQFZC010002021.1:0-25387 GCA_034695205.1 Dicyrtoma fusca | reverse complement strand
ATTTTTTCATCGTCCAGCTTTTTTGGGAACATTTGTTCCGGGAACATTAGTTCCGGGAACATTTGTTCCTAGAATCAATAAAAACATATAAATGTTGGCCTCATCACTCCAGCAATCTGCAAATCACGCGTGAAAAAGCAAGCTGAAAGTTCATGGGGAATTATGTACACTTACTTGTGTAGAGCTGCAGAGCTCCCTGACACTTGCCTGTTTGCTGTCAACACACCTCAAAAGTCTTGTATGAAGTAGAGCAATTCAATAGCCAGTTTGTGCTGACCCGATTCTTGAGGTTTCGGTTTAGGTTTAGGGAGAAAACGGCCGTTAAATTCCATGTATGCGGTGACCCTAATCTTAAACCGAAACCTTAAGTACCGGGTCAACACAAACTCGCTAATATCTCACTTTTGTGTTAAACAACTTGAGTACCTAAATAGATTTAAAATTGTCCATAATAATGTGACGCACGGCATGTGCCTGAATTTTTAAAAATTCAGATTTAATACATCGTTTTCCTCATCATAGCCCAGATTTTCGTCAACAGTAATGACTGGTTTTTAATGTCACAGCACACTTGTGTTTACTCTCCACTGCCTGCACAAATATGTATGCATTTAGTGAGTATTATACGTAAGTAAAAGTCTGCGTTCGTTATTGATCGGTATATAAGCTGAATATATACATACCTATAATGTTTGCACTTAAAGCAGATGTGTATTCATGCCCACTAAAATTGCTTCAAAAAAAATATCTTACTAATGTGGCATGTTTCGGATAGCAGCCAATCATTATTGTTGTAAAAATTAAGGAAAAATATTTGCAATTCATTTTTATCAATTACTGTCATGAAAATATCGATTTGAAGTGATAAAGACGTGAGGGGAAAGAAGAACGACAGTCGCTGTTGTTCATTCGAAGAATGTACGTGGGCATGCATTTCCTTCTGAATCCAATTTTATGACAGATAATGGTACTGTGCTGTTTTAGGATTCAAAGACTAGCTAATTCGTTTATGTACATAAAATGCAAGCTATTTTAGCGGTTAGCTCACCGTTTCAGGTTCGTTCATTGTTTGACTTTAAAGCAAAAAATGCTCTCAACGAAAATGTGAAACAACCTTGTGTCAATTTAAAGGAATCGTTGAGAGAATTTACCGAGAACATATCATTTACAGGGAATGTTAATGAAGCAATCCTAAGGGCAGCAGTTGGTGTTGCCGGTTACAGTTTCAGCTGGTTTTTATACTCTGCGGCATCCACCAAACAAACTGTCCTGCTTAGCTTTCTTCTATAAAAATTGCCAGTAATTTTTCTATTTAGTAAGGAATGCGATGACCGTCAACCGTTGACATCGAAACCGATGTATTAAAAATAATATCTCTATTTTACAGTACCCATAGTTTGATTTTAGAATTTATAAAGTTAAAAAAGCTCCATTGGACTACCCCAGCTACCTTGTATTTACGTAGAATTCTAAATTCGAATGGATGCATGAATGGATGGACACAAAACATGGCTGCCGCAGCGTTTATTACACTAATCGTAACTATTTTAAACTGCTGCCATTGCCTATTCGAAGATCCATAGTTAATTTAATAGTAACCTTATAGTAACGTATTTATAATAATTTAAAGATAATATGTAGTAGCAAACGGAAAAGTTCTTTGTGCCTTTAGGATTGCTCAAGCCGCCTTGGGAGTAATGAAAAGTTAAATAATTTATTTGGTCTTTAGATTTTTGCGTATATGTATTTTTCCATTTGCTTCCAGAGCGTTTATTGCATTTAACGCTAATTGTCCGGGTTCGTACTGTATTTGTACTGTCCGTGGGGGAACTCTGTCCGACTATTAACTCAAAATCTGTTTTAAATTATTATTGTTTCGTGGGTAGAAGTACTTGCCTGAGTTTTTGGTGTTGTTTTCTGAGAAACAACAGCAGAAACCTTATGCGTAATATATACCTACACACGCAATACCTACATAAATATGTCAGGCTCAACCGTAAAACACATTCATTAGTAATAATTTATTGTCAACTCAATCTGTGATACTACAGCCGTTTTTCACGGTTCGTAGTTTATTGTTTCTCTTTCAATTGCACTTAATAATATTTTTTCTAACCACAGACAGCAGAGATATGTATGTGTGCTGTATGCATGATTATACGAATGAATCTATGACACTACTTTAAAATACCAAAGTACCTACACAAAGTTTACAATACGTAAGTACATAATATGCTCAACTCCTCTATACAGCAGGCTAACTACTTCCTGCACGTAGACTTTTAATAAATTAATAACAACTCGAATGATTTATTTATTAATAAGGCTTATTAATAGTCCACAGCATAAAGAGGAAATGAAACGTTAAGCTTGTACACATGTACATGCCAACAACTGCAACAAAAAAACAACTGCAGGCACGACAGCCCAGTGCAAAGAAACATACAAATATGTAACAACATTAAATTAGCCCCTGCCGTCCCTTTTGAAGTTAGGACTAATCGTGAATAGTTAGTTTAGTTTGGTTTAAATCGAAATGACAAAGCAACAATGAAACTGACCAATAAATGGCGTTACCTTACTTTCATTGTTTTTTTTTCAAATTCAGACTGAAAGGGCGGCACACCTGTGGACCGTGCGGAAGTTTTAATTATTATTACATACGTTTTTAATTATCAGTAATTTAATAATATTAATGATCATTGTCTGGCAATACATTTTTCTGACAAAAATACAACTTATATAGTGAGTAAATCGAGAGTACATTTGCGGAGATACCTGTGGTGATAATAAATTGTGACATTTAAGATGTAGCACTGCCGTGCCGTGTGGCAAATACACAGTACCTGTATTATAGGAATTATATATGCCGCATTAAATAAAATGAAGGAAATAAGTAATAATAAGGCGCATTAATTGGGCTGCAATAGTTTAAACCTGGCCAACAGGCTCATAGGAACTAGTGAACGGGAATTTTTTATAAAAATTAGCTATAAGTAAGTACAGTAGGTAGATGCCTACGTAAGTTGAAAGAATGTCGACATTACCTAACGCTGCACTGTACTAATAATGGGTTCTTGATGCTCCGTAATGTATGTACATTGTGCATAATTACTACCACCATGAATGATCTCTACCACGCGACAGCTCATTGCATTGCATGTATCTGCATTCATAGTAACTTCCAGATAGAAAAAATGGCAGTTACGATAGCGCACATAGTAATGAAGTCCCACACATCTGACATCTATAGAAGTAAGTATTTACAGCCAGTGTGTCTTTGGTAATCCTTAATGTTTAGTGTTTGAGTTTTGAGCGTAACACATCCAGCTAGCACTTACTCTCGAGATATTTGGCCAAGTCCCCTGCCTCATTAACTCACCTGTATTCATGTATAGGCCAAATGCTAGAGTGTCGCTAAATCCTGCGACGGCTACTTAGAGGCTAAATAGCCCTTTAAACCAGGTGAGTTAATGAGCCAGGGGACTTTGCCAAATATTTCGAGAGTACATTACCCATTTAGCAGTAGAAGAAACTGCAAAAGTAACATTAGCTAAAGTGCTACCGAAAACAATACAAGCTATGTCAGTATATCAGTGCGTACCCACTTTAGCTCATTAGACCAAAAATTCCATTCGAAAAGATGAAGGCGGGGGATGGGATACTAATCGTTGAACTCTAGATAGCAATCGAACACGAGAGGGGAAAACATTAACTTGTAATGAAATAATTTACAACATTCTTTAGTCCAGCTTTACGATTTTGCAGACGAGATCAACAGCTCTTCCGGCACACTATAAGCACTTTATCGTTGCATAAATCTGCTCAACCAGCCTTGAATGCTGGCGATTCGCTAATTATGCAGTGCAACTCAACCCATTAACATCCCTCGCTAGAGACCATTAAAATCGGATAAATACTAATTGAGCAAAGATACAATTTCAGTCTTGCGAGAAGCTAATAAACGGTCATTTACGGTAATTCGCTTTAATAGTATAATTACAAAGAATAACAGCAGTTTACTGAGTAGGGTCAGAGTGCATAATTGTGACAGGGTACGTCAAACTAAACTTTTCAAGGGCTTTCAAGCAAATCCTGGTGACACAGAGTTACCACGTACACAGTTCAATGTGTTGACTATAGACATTCTGTTTTATGCATGAAAAATACACGAAACATGCGCTTATAGGGCTTTGAAGCTTTCCTAAAACATATACGGGAAGATCCGACATTCCTTCAAAAGCCTCCTAAATTGCCTAAATTGTGACCGGGAATAACCCCTTTTTATTTGCAGTCTAAACTGGTATCCTATAATTGTGACCATGCAGTTGGCTAACCTTTCTCCAAGATAAAGGCGACTACAATAAAATTGGTCAGATATTGTTGATGCCAGGTGATGATGAATAATCAAAATCAAAAGCCGTACAACACAATATTGCTTAAGCCAGTGAAAGTTAAAAGACCGCTTAGGCTACGAGAAGTTCAAATGATGATGATTTCATGCCTATATGCCACGCACGTATGTATAGAGAAAGACGAGCTTTATTAGCAAAACAAAGCCATCACTGTCCTCCAACGAGGATAGCCCAACGGACTCAGTATACGTATCAGAAATTTTTTAAACAAAAGTTTATATTTGTAATATAAGGTATAAAATTAATCTTAAAGAGACTTCAGCTTGGTCACAATTAGGGCCTGTAGTTGATTTGGATGGAGACGTCCCAGTTCAAGTTCTTGTGGATATAAGTCGTTTTATTGAATTCAAACTATAAAAACTCTTTGTTTAGTCCGAAGTTCACTAACAGACATAAGGAGCTTTTGAAAAAGATAACTCATTATGATTTTATAACAGAACTTTAAAATTGCCAGTTACATATGTATGTGAGTTAAAATGGACCATTACGTCTACAAATGTTTTTTGGATCAAGTGTTTCTATTTTTGACTTCGTAATTTAATTTGTGTGCAATAGACGTATAGCTCTAAAAAAAACTGACCAAACTTTGACATGTGTAAAGAAGTTTGGGCCACGAAAATATCAAGTGGTCACAATTAAGCGCGCTGACCCTGCAAATTTAATGTACATAGATAAAATTACATGCGTGCCAACGTGCTTGGGACGGATGTTCGCACCTTATCTTTAATGAAGTATTAACTTGTCAGCCCTTTTTAAGTAGATGAAATATTTCCTTGGGCTTTTACCAGGTGTACAGATAGACACTTGACAAGCTCATTTCATTCAACGTGTATGTCCAAATGCATTGAAAATTCACACTTTTTGATGGACTTATGTAATAGTTATTATGATAATAATTAGCATTAATAAACACTCAATATGGTTACTGTGGTCAGTCTAATGGTATTACTCGGATTAATTATTATGTAACAATTTTTAATAAAACATAGCTACCTATATACATTCTACGTAGCTACATCCGGCAGAACCTAAAGTGGATGTATGTACAGGCTGTATTATGGTCCTTCATTTCAGATGTAAGAAGTGAAGTGGTTGAGATAGCAAAAAATAAAGTGGGTAATATACTTAATTATTACGTTGGTACATAATAAGTATGTACCTATTACAATTGAACATATCTTCCATAAAAAAAGGTCTTGGCACGTTTCGTCGACGTGGCAGGTTTTTTAAAAGCAATTAATTATGTAGGTACATAATATTACCTACCTACCTATTTTTATTCTTATAACAACTTATAAGCAGCTAGGTAAACCCAGTTATAGTTGTATGCTTGTAACAAATGGAGAATGACAGGAACAATTAAACATCTGAAAACTGCAAAAATAAAAATAAATGTTAATGCTCAAAAGATTCAATCTGCCCAGACAATAATGGCAACAAGCGCGTGGCAAACAATTATTTTTACTTTGCAATGTGTGCTGCATGCTGGTTTACCGTCTACGTTTCTAATAACAAAGTCAATTGTTTTATTATTATTATAGTGCAATATAAGTTCTGCATGTAATTTATACGAAATCAAGATTTTTGATGCGATTTGAGAGTTTGGAATGGAAATGGCAATTGAATGGAAATAGATTACAGAATTGAACATATATAATCTACATACTCATAAGACCGTTAAACTAATTAAGCAACACTGACCCTAAACCCTACTACATACTGATGCTCCCCATGTTCTAGATGATGCATAATATGTTATGCATTACTTTGATTTACTGCTGATGCTACCATACATGAGTACCGTCGGGATGGAAGGATGAACCAAAAAGATACTAGTCAAGTTAACTCAGGTGTGCACAGCTCAAAGGTTTTAGAATTACGGTAATCGCACATCCAACTTATTAGCCGATCCCATCAATGTAATTTGAAATTTCAATTTTGTCATACAGTCGCTTAATATATGGGTTATATAAAAGTACATCTGACTTTGAGGTATCCTGGGGCACCGAACTTAATACCTGTGTTTGAGTTAATTGGACTCGCATCTCTTTGGTTCACCTCCACCAGTAGTACGTTATTGCGGAATTATCTGCGGAAAGAGTATGTTGGGCGATGGGAATTAGGCAGGAAAACAGCTCCTTAAAAGCTTCGGAATTCCAAGTTATTGGTTTTGAAGAAAGTGAACGACGAAACCAGTGCTTTCCTAGTCTAGTCTAACTTGACTAGATGATTTTATTATAACTTGACTACACTAGACTAGCTGATTCTTTCAAAACTTGTGGTTAGACTTGACTAGACTAGGAAAAGGCCCAAAACAAAATGACTACAGTAATAATAGACTGGCCACGATTTTCCCGATGTTGAGAGATAGCTGACTAGACTAGGATTGACTAGGGTATATTTTGTTGACTAGACTAGACTATTTAGTTCTCGAAAAAAGTGTAAAGCTGCCTTTGATTTTGGGCGTGACAAGACTTGGTTTGACTAGAATGAATTTTGGGCAGCGCTGGACGAATCAAAAGGGCATATCTGTCGGCAAACTCAAATTTCCCGTACCGCAGTCACATTGCCGTCTTCAGCTCGCATTCCACCCGCAACATCCAACGTCCACTGTTAAACTGTTGAAGCACCAGGACTTGAGCACTAAAACTAGTAAATTAAGTACTGCTGCTCCATGTGATATAATAGTATAGATATAGACGCAGAGTTGTACATTAGATCATGATGAGGCTCCTCACTCCTGACACTCCCGAGGAAACCGTGCTATTTGATGCGACTACAATTCGAGCTGCTTTATATGGAGGGTTATTAGGGCTCACAATCAGTTTCGCACTAATTTCCATCGTGCATTCACAAAGGGTTCTTCGATGGAGCTTACCCACAGCGGGTCTCGTACACTGATTTCTCAAGTTGGCGTGTTTGAAAAGGCTGAATTTACCATGTGCGTACTGGGTTACGTAAAAGCAAGTGGTGTGAAATACAATTATTTCTACCTTTTCTATCTTCTCCCATAATTAGAGCAAAAAATTAAAAATGGAGTTACACATACATATGATACACCATTTTAAAGCCCTTGATGAGTAGATTCCGAAACCAATGAGCGCGCGGCAAGTACCCGGGCATCTTGAGGGTCAAAATCGCGTTTAAGTTGTTTTTGTATGATCGCACATGTATTCCCTATTGGATTTCGTCTGCATTACGTGTTATGTACATACATACTTATTTCTGTCTTTTCTAGAAATTACCCCAATACTTGGTTGGTAGTTGCGCGAATGTATAACAAAGCTACCCGTAGGCCCATGGTCTGCAAGAAACCAGTTAAAAGCTAAAAATACAACATATTTCAATCTTTTCTAAACGCTTACCCCAAAAATTGACGTACACTTGAACCAACGTTTAACTAAATTACCCGTAGGTGTAAGAGTGTCAGTTAGAGGTCAGTACTGCGCGGAATGAGTGACATGCGCGGTAGGCCTAGGGTCTGTAAGAGGCCAGTACTGCGCGGAATAAGCGACACGCGCCGTAGGTCTAAGGTTTGCTCGCCCCTTGTTTTACGTCATACGATTTGCGGGATACGGGTGCAGAAAACAGCGCGTTAGGAAGTTCTATAGGAGATCAAAAACAGACGCGTACCTTCGGGGGGTGTACACGGATGCTTGAGAATTCCCAGAAACTTTTGAAAACCTTGTTCCTCCTGATTCCTACGTCTAACTAATGTGGTTTAGTTTGAGTCTGCTATCATTTAAGCTCACTTTTTTTGAAGCAGTTCCTACACCTCAATTGTCAACGGTAATTTATATTTTCTTTACCTAGTTTTACCGTTCACTGTCACATTAAAAACTATGATGTAGATGCGTTTAGCTGCTTCAAAAAAGAGAACAAACACCAGTTTTCAGTTTTAAAAATGTGGGATAAATATTAAAATCGCAGGCTATACTGTAACATGGAGTGCTTGTTAATATTTCAACCATAGAAACAGATTTAAACAAATTTTGTAAAAAGTAAATAAGTAAAAGTAAACGCTGTCGGTAAACTCCGTGTCGGTTGGAATCAGTGCCTAATAGGAATAGGGCTCCGATGACTCCCATAACCCTCCATAGCAGTAGGATAGATTTGCAGTGTATACGTCTCATCTTGAAGAGTTCCTCTGAAATCAGCGAGTAAATAAATAATCTTTTAATACGAGAGAGAGATCGTGTAGTGTGTGGAGTTAACTGTGGGGAAGGTGGTTAGCTAAGGTAAAGTTGCAGCGGAGACTTAAGATGCTGATGAGAGAGAGAGGGAGGGAGTGGAAGAGTGGCGAGTTGGTGTGGAGGTAGGAAGCTGGCTGGCTCGAGAGCAATGATTCTTGTGCCAATACCAACACCGTGCTTTTGAATTTCCAAGAGCAGACCAGGCGGAGGAGAGGAGCGGAGCAGACAGTCACACTACAACAGAAAAGTACATTTACTGATCAGATAGAGAGAAGATACTACAGTTGGGAGATTGAGCTGACACAGGTAGGTAACTAGACTCCTAGATGTTCCGTATTGTGTGCTAGAGATACAGAACACACTGCAAGCTAAATCTGAAAAGTTAAGAAGTTACTTGAAAAACTGTACAAACTGTAGTTACAGTCTTGTCTATCCTCTTCACGATCACATTATTCTGAAGGTTGAGAGAAAAAGCAGAAGATTCAGGAGCAAGTGCATTCACAGAAATATTACTCTGTCCTCACTCACCAGACGAACAGATTATTTTATTACTACCGACTACATTTGACAGTCGGCAGTTGACAGTGAGTGGAGTCTAAGGGTCCTATAGTTCAATACGTTGTGTCTAGACACGTCGATATCTCTGTCCTGTCACCTGTACGTGGACACGGAGCCTACTGTTCAGTGCAATCAGTCAGCTGGTAAGCTAGAATTAGATCCCTGAGGATTTTTTCCGTGTGATTTCAGTGTTGTAGCTCTATGAGCTCTAAGAAAGCTAAACTCTTTGAGTGTTGAGAGGTCAAAGGGCTAAACTTTCTGAATCCTAAGTGCTTTTTAGAAGAAAATATTAACCTTGAATCTCTGTTATGAACAAGTGTGAATCCAAATAGAATTTCAGATTAAAAATGGTAATGTTTGTAAAAATACGATAATTTGACAAAATATTGTTTATCAACTTGTAATATTTTTTTTAAATCAGATTTCAAACGCGCCAAAAAATTCCGATCTTTAAACGGATTTAACTTTAGCCCTTTGACATTTGACCTCTCAAAGAGTTAACTTGAGAGCTCGCTAATCGTAAGTTAACTTCAAATCATACGGTAAAAATCCGCATGGAGCTAAAATTAGCGTACGGGCCTTGACTTTGACTTGTTGTATACTAGGTGAACCTCTTCAGTATTTTACGACCTTCGCTTAACCACTTATACAACTTAACTACTGTTAAAGTTTTAACAGTTTGTTGTTTAATCCGAAAGTGAAATCGAGATCTAAGGGTCTCCATCCTCAAGGAGCTATATATTTTGTAAAGCCTGACAGCAGCGAAATATCAGGCTAGATGCCTTTGGTGGGCTGGGAAAACCAAAACGGTAGACGTTGTGGGAGGTTGATTGTAAAGAAAGAGAAGGAGTGGGCCAAAGAGAAAAGAAGTTTACAGGATTTATCAGAGGTATTTGCTTATTGTGAATATTAGTGAGTTGTGAATAGTGATTGTAAAGTAAATAGCATTTGTGCAAATTACAATTCAAATTGTGAATACAATTGTACAACCGCCGTAAAACATATTGTATTGTAAATAACAATACAACATATAATTGCATTTTCAAAAAGTGCCAAATGCCATCAGTGTTTTTCAAATAGAGCAAAGCGATGTCTTACACTTTTCAAAAAGTGCAAGACGGTCTTTCAATGTTTTTCAAAATGAGCAAAACACATTTTAAACTTTTTCAAAAGTAGTAAAAAAAAATCAGTTGTGGTGCTTTCTAATCGTTTAATAGTATTTTGAATAATTTTACAATTTGAGATGTAGCGATTGTAAAGTGTAATAAACTTCTGCTGTAGTATTTTATTATTTGTAGTAGTATTCACAATACTCAATACTGTACTACATTTTTACAATATTACTGCTCTTTTAAAAAACCTCTAAAGCGGACTTAGATGTTGAGCATAGATTTACCCGGTATACTGTTTACACTAATGCTTTTTACTCGATGCCCGGGTTCCTGGTATCGCAGTTCGGTTTTCTCTACAGTCAACCGCATGTGATACCTGTAATCCGAAGACCAACAATTAGGCTGCTTGCTATTCTTTCGTTCTTTCCCCATTCGTCCCATTGCAATAGAATATATGTAATTAGTTGTATTCATATACAAGTTGTACTCGTGTTCCTCTGTTAATCCTCTATAATTTCTTTATATACATAGGTAGGTATATACAGTCAACAGTACGTGTGACAGATAAGTAATTGTAGTTCTACAGAATAGACAGTCCAGACCCTTTTGACCAACAGATAACAATCTCGAACCCCTTCAACACCAATAGATTTTACACACTCAAAGGGATGGATGTCATCCAAAGGAAAGCAGTTGTGTATAGCCAATAGATTACCCCTGTAGATTTTAAGGAACTTTTTGGCTTCGTAATTTCCACTACAGCCAATGCATGGTATTCATGTGCCTACAGGCAGTTTTACTTTACTGTTATGAATTGTAATTCTGTAGAAGTGGAACTGTATTTAACTGTCGGAAGGCCTGTATGTAAATAGGAATACCTAGCTAATTTTTAAATGTCGAAAGGAATTTTGAAAATGGGAATATTCCCGGCATTTTGGGAATGTATTGTTCAGGGAATGTATGGAATATTCCCGATTTTTTGCCATTAAGAATGTTACCAGGGGAATTTTTAGGATTTGGAATTTACTGGAAATGTTAATTTATTGGAAATGCTAATTTATTGGGAATTTTAATAATCAGGTACTAAAAAAAATAAATGGGAATTTAGACATCCCTACCTGTAAATGTATTGCGTATACATAGAGGATTAATATTCAAGCAGATACTAGTAAGTACATCTTGTGCTAATTTTTCTCTGTTACACTTGATAGTAAAGAGCAGTGTTGAATATAATCAGAACCAATTAATCCTGGACATTTAATGTTCTTGGGGGCAGTAGGGCAAGAGAATCGTAGGCATACACCACATCAGCGCTGAGCATTGAATCATTTAAAGCTCAGTGGTGCTTCGAAGTAGTAATTAAATGATAGCATTGGCATTCCTCATCATCAGCTGATACTGATACGACACAAGATAGTAAAAAACTATTTCTACACATGCTGTCAATTAGTGCTTGCAGAACCAGAAAAAGAATTGGTTCAGTTGTGTGCATGCAGTCGTAAGCCAATACACATACGTATACGCATACTTCTGTGTGCAGTCATTCTATTTGTAGTTTGAGAAAACTACTTCTGCTTTTTTTGACTTGTACAGTTATCGCATGCTAGTTCGTCATTTGTTGGCTTGGTTGTCATTAAGTGCACCTACTTTGCCACACTACTGAATGGTCTATTTGACCTAGGCCTCTAAGCATAAGCTCCTACTTTTTGTTTTTTGGATAGTCAAGTTACACTAGTAAGTTTTTAAAGGAAGTACAGTGTTACTTCCCCTTAATCTGGGGAAAGACGAATTTTTATCTCGATTTTAGTCATTAAAAGTATTATTTTCGTAGTTTTCAAAATGTTGTATATTGTAGAAAAAACTATTAAACCAAAATACTACTTTTATTTCTTTAGACGAATCATTTTATTTCATACAGAAAGTTCAGGTATTTCACGGACGCAAGTTGAGCTGAGAGTCATCTCATAGCGTACGGACATAAGACGAAGAGTAAGCAAGCTTGCACAGAAGTAGGAAGTAAATATGGTTTTGTGTTCACTCAGATTATTTGACAAGTGATGTCTGTTACATGTTTCATATTGGTATTAACGTGCCATTTAATAGTATGTTACGTTACTACGAATAGAAAATAGGTATGTATGTAAGATCGATGGTGGTTGAAAATTATGCTTACAGTGCAGTGCACTGAACTTCCTACGCTTCAGCTTCTGTATAACTTTACTGGGAATGGGTTTGACTACAAATGAGAGTCTAATTTTATGCATTACCTACTGTATACAGCTCTGCTTCGAGAATTCTGCTCAAATATTGGACGTTATAGATTAATATTGCGGTTTTAGCAGCTGAATAATAATGAGCTTCAGTAAATCATATTAAGGAAACTGAATTTAATGTAGGTATTTTGTTTTAGGGAAAGATGCAAGCGGCTACGAATATTCTAGAACAAAAGCATCACGTCTCCCGCGATAGAAGAGGACAAATTTTGGGCCACCTGCGTGGATTTCGAGGATGTACCGTTTGGTTCACAGGTGCGTTATATTGAAATGTTGACATCTTTTGTGTTTGAAAACGATTTATAACTTAAAATATACTTGGTGTGTATATTACATCTACGATCGTCTTGTAATCTTGTATTTGTAGTCAGAATGTTGAATGTAATTTTTAACGTACCGTAAAATCGAGTGGGGCGCTATCTTAGTGGGACACATTGTACATGTTTGAAGTGGGATAACGTTTCACATCCCCCTTTGGCAAAAGCAAAATACATTAATACAACGTAAAATATATTATTATACTTATACTTGCTACATATACTTACATAGGTCGGTATATGTAAGGTGTATTTCCAGGGATAATGTAGTTTTGAAAGTAATTTTCTGTAATTCTTTTAAGTTCAAGTGTAATCTTTTATCTCAAGTGGTAAGAACAAAGGATGAGAGTTGTAAAATAAGCAGTTTATTTTATAGTTTTTGACTGTACTGGTATAAAAAGTGAAAGTTCTATATACATATTATTTTGTTGCGTGATTCATGATAAAAATATGATTTTTGACAGGTTTATCTGGTGCTGGGAAAACGTCAATTTCTTTCGAGTTGGAAGCCTTTCTCGTCTCTCATGGGATACCCGCCTATGCACTTGACGGGGATAACGTTCGCTCCGGCCTGAATAAAAATTTGGGATTTTCAAAGGAGGATCGTGAAGAGAATATTCGACGTGTTGCTGAGGTGGCCAAGCTGTTTGCGGATTCTGGTGTTGTTGCCCTCTGTAGCTTTGTATCACCATTTCAAAAGGTAAATTTTTTCGCCTTTAATTGATTTTAAAAATGGCATGAGTGAACCACGATTTGATGCTTCTTTTGCTCGTGTCTTGTAATTGTCTTATTCACTCATTTTGAAATGGTAAAAAGTGGGAAATGTAGTATCTGGTCGCATCAAAAATAATTGCTTTCGATGCAACTGATGGAACATGTTTTGCAAAAGTTGAGGTCAAGACAGTAAAAAGTTTTATTTGATTTTAGGACCGTGAATTGGCGCGACAAATTCACGAAGATGCCCAACTTCCGTTTTTTGAAGTTTTTGTGGATACTCCTTTAGAAGTGTGTGAGAAGCGAGACACAAAAGGATTGTATAAAAAAGCTCGAGAGGGAAAAATTAAAGGTAATAAAACACTATAAAATTATTCAGTGTCGTGAATTTTTTTATCATTGGGCAAAACTTCTGTTTTATTCGCTGATAGGCTCATTTGGTACTGAATATTAATATGAATTTCTGTGCCAGGTTTTACGGGAATCGACCAGGAGTATGAAAACCCAACACATCCAAATATTGTAGCTCGAACAGTAGGTTCAAGCATTGCAGATAGTATGATGCAAGTTGTGAATCTTCTTGTTGATAGGGTAAGCATTTGAACGAAGTTAAATTGAAAGGCATTTGTTACTTTCTTGTTAATTTTTGTTACAGTTATAAGTTGTTGAAATTTCATACAATTATAAACTTATGATTTCCGTAATTTTAGGGCATTCTTCCGGTCGATCTCAAAACTGTTGCCCAAGTAGAAGAATTATTTACTGCTAGAACCTCGTTAGCGCTAAAGGAGGTAATTGAATCAGCACCGCCACTCGAAATTTCTGAAGTTGATCTTCAATGGGTTCAAGTATTAAGCGAAGGGTGGGCCGCTCCTCTCAGGGGTTTTATGCGCGAGGATCAGTATTTACAGGTAAGGAGAACCGATTTTGAAATAAATTTTAAAGCTATGTAATTTGTAGTACAAACAAAATATTATTAAAAAATTCTGATCCGTATACTGAATCCGTTGGACTGTCCTCGTTGGAGGACAGTAATGACTTTGTTTTGTTAATAAAGTTCGTCTTTCTCCATTATATTCTAATTAATGAGAAAGCCCTTATAGAACCAAAAGCATTCCTATAATATTATTGTATTAAAATACCTAGTTTTTTTGGTCTTATTAGAATGGTTATTTTTATCAACCTACCTATATATGAAACGCTTGGGACTTATTTGGGGCACGTTTAGATAATTATATTAAAATACAACTTTAAACAGTTCTTTTTAAAGAGAGAATAGCCCGGTTCGAATCTATCAAGCAGTCGTGTCAATTGTTTTCTCCCAGCAGAAAAATTAAAAGCTTAAAAACATGTGTAGATGCTGACCAAAGGGTTTGTTAAATTGTTTACGGACGGTAATTACCGTAGGTGTTAACATTATTGTGTCTTCTGGAAAGTAGGAAAAATGAACGCATGGTTCTCTGGGATATAGCGTTTGGTGTGTAGTACAACTATCATTTATTTCTTTACAGTCATTACATTTCAATACTCTGGTTGGAGACAACTTAGTAACTATGCCGCTCGCTATAGTTCTACCATTATTCAATCATGACAAAGAACGTCTAGAAGGTAGCAAAGAAATTTGTCTATTTTACCAAGGGAAGCCCATCGCATTATTGAAAAATCCGGAATTTTTTGCCCATCGAAAAGAGGAAAGATGTGCAAGGCAGTTTGGCACAACATCACCAAAACACCCGTACATCAAAGTAACTAAACCTTTATTTTATAGAATTTATGTAGCATAGTATATGAGTATTTGTACTGGTTTTAATGTATAAATAATGTTATAGATGATTCTTGGAAGTGGAGAATGGCTAGTCGGGGGTGACTTAGAAGTTCTGGAAAGAATAAAATGGAATGATGGCTTGGACCATTATCGTCTTACACCAAATGAAATTCGTTTAAGAATTAAGGAAATTGACTCAGATGCCATATTTGCTTTCCAGTTGAGGAATCCTATACACAATGGACATGCACTTCTTATGCAGGTACTAAAAGTAAACGGTTGTATTTCTCAAGTACGTAAGCAGTGACGCATTAGTGATTTAAATGGGAACCTTAGAGCTGGTCAGTTGCTTGTATTTTATCCAGTTTTCGAGTTAAGACCATGGATGTTTTATTTGCGCAATCACTGGTGATTTTTTAGTCGCTAGTCGTAGTTCCACAAGTGCATCCAGGGCTAGCGTAGAACTATTAGACTTCTACATTAACTAATAAACCTATTCTATTAAGCACATTTAAAACACTAAATATTAAAAATTCTAATTCTGAAGGACACAAGAAAGAAATTAGAAGAAGCTTATGGTTGTCGTAAGCCTGTTTTGCTTTTACACCCACTGGGAGGTTGGACAAAGGATGACGACGTACCACTTTCTGTAAGAATTGACCAACACTTGGCTGTGCTAGAAGAAGGAATTTTAGATCCTAAAACTACAATATTAGCAATTTTCCCATCTCCTATGATGTATGCTGGGCCAACTGAAGTGCAGTGGCATGCAAGGTAACCTTGCCTTGGGTTAACTCGTTTTTTAAAATGAAAATCTTGAAACTATTTTTGTACTTGTAAAAATTATACGCTAATTGTAAATAAATATGTACGTTTATAGGGCTAGGCTTAATGCTGGAGCTAACTTTTACATCGTTGGACGGGATCCAGCGGGTTTACCACATCCCGAAATGCCATCTACAGATCTGTTTGATCCTACTCACGGTGCACGTGTTCTTAAAATGGCACCCGGGCTTCCCTCTCTGGAAATAATTCCCTTCCGCGTAGCAGCCTATGATAAACCAGCAGGAAAAATGGCTTACTTCGAACCCCAGCGGGCCACAGAATTCGATTTCATTTCAGGAACGAAAATGCGAAGTATCATGTTTAAAATTTAATATACCCACATACATTAAAAATCATATGATAATCAAGTGTATGTGACGGTATTAAGGCTTTTGTATTTTTGTATAAGTTTTACTAATTATATTTCGGTATTTTGTATCTTGTTTAATAGGTTTAGCAAGACTAGGACAAAATCCTCCAAATGGTTTCATGTCTCAGAAGGCATGGGCAGTTCTTTCGGACTACTATAGAAATTTGTCCTAATTATTTTTAGTAACCCTAGTAATGTGAAGAATTGCTTCCTATCTATACTTGTTACTCCGATTAAGCTAGGTATGGAAATTTTTACTTGTGGGTAAATTTCGAAGGCTGGATGGAAGGATACATACGCAAGATACTGTTTGTTTACACCTACTCATTTGATACTACAAGATCATAGATTCGTGGTACAAAAGCCAGAGGGAGTCGTTACCAGTGATCAGTGCAAATAGTATAATGCAACGCGGTAAAAGTGTCAGTCACTACTACATATTATATTGTACGCTATTTTTATGTCTATCAATTAGTATCGTAATGCACTGTTGAGTATCGTGCGTTCGTGCTATATGACGTGTACGTTTGTTATTTTCGAAACTAGGTCTTTTAATACATAGTCAACAATGCAAGACAAGAATACCAGAAAGATGTTCTTAATCTTTAGAGTTGGTGACACTCAATTCAATGTCAAAAGGGATATTGGTTTTTTAAATTATTTCCTCTGGTTTACTCGCTAGTCAGCCAAACAATCATTCTGTATTAGTCATTTATGAAATATATCTAAATGTTAAGCGGGTGTTCACACCTACATACTACACATCAGTGCAACTAAAGTTTAGATGGTGGGTTAAATCATATACATACACCCACACGGGTTATAATTAACTGAATAACGAAAAATTCTTGATGTACACAACGAAAGCTATCATCTCAGTCGGCGCAATACAACGTTCCCTAAAATTAATCTTGAAAATACAGCGATAATGTCAAAGAATTTTGAGGGAAACTGTGGTGATGAGATGTTGTGTTTATATTTTTTAAATGTCGTTGATATTTTAAATGTACTTGTTTTTATGAAATGAATAAAATAATGTGGCACGTTTTATTGGAAATACGCTTGAGATCAATACATTTAATGTCGCATGCACATGGTGGTAAACTAAGTATTATAGTTTTAGACAAGTTTTTAGACTTCTAAAATTACACTGCCCTTCTCACAATCATTGGAATATCAAATAGAATATTTAAATACGCATTAAAAATGAGATATAAGCTCCTAGAAAAAATTCCGATTTTTTCATCAACGAAGTCTTTGAGTATGTCATACAAGTTCAGATCCAGATGGTCCTCCCTCGCAGAGACCGTGCCATTGTAAGCCATGGTATTTTTATCACTGTCCCTATCGAGCGTTGCATTTGTGTAGGTGTACATGTAGCAGGATGGGGTGGGTGAAACAGTGTAAATCCGATGGAATTCTCCTGTAAAAACTGGTAAGCTTTGAAAATTTTGTGTTGTATCTGAAAGTGTAACATTGAGCTTTTTCTTTTTGTTAGCTTTACTGGGTTGTTCAATTACAATATCTCCTCTCATAAGAGTGATTGAGACATTTGCGAGCTCCGGTGGAAGGTAATTTTCTAAAAAGAGACCTGGAAAGTCTGCCACAAAGATGACATTAGAGGAAGCTGTCCAATTTGCAACATTCTTGGCGATACCTTCAAACCGTTCTTTCCTCCAGCTGGAATACTCTGTGAGAAGTGGTAAAACCCAAGGAACGGCTTCCCAAGGGGACCATGGAGCTTCTAGTATGTTCACTCTGGGATCAAATACTCTTTGTTGAAACCTGCCATTTAGAGACTTCCAAACGTCCAAGTGAACGGCAACATTATGCGTCACATTATAATTAGCCAGGTTTCGAGCAATACAACGACTGTACTGTTTGGCCATGTCCGCGTGACTGCTCCAGCGGTCATTGGTTACCCACACCTTTGCAAAAGTTTTGATTAGTTTATATATAACTGTTGACTTTGTACTTATATAATTTATATAATTTTTATATTTTATAATTTTCATTTTGAAACACGGCTAGCTTACATCAGGATCAAGATATCTTTCCTTCCCGGTTTTAGTGTCTATAATAGTTACTTTGAGGTGGAGTGTATTCCAAGAGTAGACCATCATATCCCATGAATAACCATATAGCCCCAGCGTCCAATTATTGTAGCCCTTAAAAAATTCATAATTTTAGCCATTAACATAAAAGCTTCTCTGATCTTTAGAAGCGGGAACGGATTCTACATGTAAAGTACCTATACACTTATGGATCAGTAAAACACTTTTGTGTCTACCTTAGTTATGGAGTGAGAAAATGGAAGTAATAATTGAATGCAGACGTAAATTAGCATTAGCCCAACTTTCCAGGAACTTTTGTCGAACTTAGTGGTTCCTTCTTTAACTTCTTGGGGTGGCTCAGACTCAATTGATTCCGATTGTATGTCCCTAGTAATATCCTGACACTCTTCTTCTGTCCTGTAATAGAGTTGCGAATATAATAAAAGTATGGAGAATATGGAAAAGTAGGGTTCAAGAGCATATCAGCTTTCGACTGTTCCTTGTGCTCTTTCGTTTTCTTTTAAAGATTTCCTGGCTTACGGCTTTGCTGGAAGTGAAATGTTGCTTTCTTCACTTGTAATATCTTTTGTCCCATAAGAACGTGTTAGAAGATTACAAGGGAACTCCTGTGGTTCACAAAACAATACCAGAGAGGCTAAGCACACGTAAGGAAACATCCCTACAAAAAAAAAGAGAAAAGAGTTACGAACGTGTTACCAGCTTATGATTTACACAACAAATGACAAGTGCTATGTACCTACTACATACATACGTGATCTCTATTTTCAATTTGAAATGCAAAACAATTTCATTCTGTACAAAATGCAATAAAGCCATAGCTCGGATTCTGCCTGTATATAAGCCTAAAGTATGGAAAATTTAATACAATCCACATCAATCAACATAGAAAGTCCAACTTACCGATTGTAAAGATCTGACTGTTAAGCCCGTGAAACATGAAAGACAGGAAAAAAGCTAGCTTCTTTGTACATTGAATATTCAGCATAAATCCCACTGTAAGGTCGTAGAACAGTCCTCCAAGGTGAATCATATAAAACTCGATATTTTCCGAGCTCAAAACTAACCTAAAAGTTTTCACACGCTTACTTTAGTTTTTTTCCTTGAACTCCGGGCTAAAAGTAAGTTATTTCAAAGGATCGTGATGTGGGGGCTTCTGTAATGGTAGAGCCTTTACATTATACATTATTATGTATTATAAGTGCATACATACATATATCCATACTTACTTCATTGGATCAAAGATCCAGTGCATAGTTAGATTTCTCATTGAGTACCCTGCCAACCAGTCAGAGTCAAATTTTTTCACCGCTGCAAAGAAATAAAGGAGGAAGAACTGGAATTTTAACATGAGGTAATTCCATTTTGGCACATTTACAGACTTTTTCGACTTCGACCCCAAGCAGTAGTCCAAGGATCTACGAATTATGCATGGATAGGGGATACAGGTATGTACATTTAGAATTCAGAATCAAATAGAGATCATAAAATGAACAAGCATATGAAAATAATATTATTTAGTATCGTACATGTAGTTACCCGCACCCGACCCAGACATGAGAATCACAATAAGACCAAAGAGATACGAGTGATTGTTCCATCGCGACTTGTCCAGCAACACGAAGTATAAATACGGAATAAAGTAGAGGCAGCATGACGTACGAAAGCGAAAGCCCAGCATGATCCCCACGCTTCCTATTTTGTATTGTGAACAAAAAAGTAATGTACTTGTACAGTTTCAACAAAATTTGTAATAATGTCATCTAGTCCATTTAATTACAAAATTATTAAACCTACTAGAAATCTTAAAGTTCTTCATTACCATACAGTAAGGCCTGACGTGACTTAAGTCATAAGTAGTAAAGCTCTAATCTGATTTGTATCCATGTATTACATGGATTACTCAAAAGTAAAAAGTTTATAAGAGGGGCATCCGTACAAAAGAGAAAATCCGCTAAAAAGTTTCTTTCTCAATGCACTGACAGCAGTAGCATTGGGAAATTGGGAAAATTGGAACTGGAGCTCTACTCGCTCAGTCGCTCTGCATAAGCCAACCTGTCGGCCTACTTATAATTATGCCCCTATTCAGATCTTCATTATTCCCGGACGGTAAAGTTAAGGTTTAAATTTTGATATAGAAAGTAAATCCACTTTTGTTCTTTTCAAGACTCAAGCTCAAAGCCTTCTAAAATACGTACCGTCCCTGTTATGCTGATGTGTATAATTACTTGCTCAAGTTTAACATAGTAAAAGTAGTCCGTAACTTTCTCATGAAAATCAACTTCGCATGTCTTACCAAGCCACATTACAGAGTAAAGGATGCAGGCATGACTGAGTTTCAACGGCTCGATGAATGGAAATAATGGGAAAAAACAATAATTTGGATCTCCAAAACGAAGATCTGCTTCTTCCAATCCTCTTTCTTGGGGTACATCGAGGAACATTAAAAAACCTGCAAACGACCATAAAGAGAATTTTTAAAAAACAGTATTGCAAAATAAAATACATACATACGTACCGCAAAGTAATCCGCCTATTATTTCCTTCTGTTATGCGATGACAGTTCTACGACAGAACTAATAAAATCTCACAATCAGTCAAACGTCAAAAGCCACTTTTCATTGTTATTCATACTGTGCGTCCACAGTGCTGTGGATGGAACCTCAAGCAACTTCACTCAATTTTAATTTTTTCCCTTGGCTTGATTTGCTTGAGAGAACGACAACTTTATTAACAAAGAAAAATGAATGCTGTCATCCAAAGAGAATATAATATAAACTTAAAGTTACAATCCGCATTTTAGGCATGTACTTTTTGTTTAGCTCAGAACATGTAAAGCAAATTGTGTGTCCTATTTTCCCCTTGTGAATGCTTAAAGCACATACCAAATGCAGTAGGTATGCATTTATTTCGTTTAATTTCCTTCTTTTACACTTGGTGTGCTGTATTTAACATTTATTAGCATGGATTTCGACTGTCGCTGTTGTTAAATTATTCCTTTATTAACACCATTTTCATCTTCAACTCCTGTGTTGGCGAAATCTTTAGGCTCAGTATTACTGCTTCACAGTACTCAGTGGCAATGGGCTCCAGTATTTTGCCCGGAAATGGCCGGTAATGAGAAAGGCAGTATGCATTATGGTTGAGTGAGCAGTACCAGCAGTTGACAGCGGCATCAAGACCGAATCGAGTAAGGGAGGTGAGAGTAAAAAGATAGGGGGTAAAAAGTACAGCCTCCAAAATCTAAACGATCGATACGATTTCTAAAAGCATAGCACCTTCAAAAACCACCTTAAAAAGCGTCCTAGAAAATGTTTTGCAAGACACTTGTCAGATGTTAGTACGTTTGAGAAAAATAATCCTAATTTGAAATGTCCGTTTCCGATAAAAACTCCGCGCGAAGCCTAAAATTTCCCCATGGGATTGCGGCTTTTACGGCGAAACCAAATGTTGTAAAATTAAGCTTCACCCTTTACTAGATGCAGGATTTGATTTCGCACAACACAAAATTAGTGCTGTGACCTGTGCACAATAACAACGTTGTTCTTTGTTCATTTCAGCGGCTTGAACAAGAGCAACGAAGAACAACGTGATTGTTCATAACCTTTAACACATGAACAAACCGCGTTGTGTACAATCAGATTGTTCAAGAGAAGGAACAATCTCGAGATATTGTGCACAGGTTACAGAACTGCACAAAATCAACATGACTCGGATAAGCTGTGATCATAAAAATTTGTGCTCATTTTAGATTCTCTAAATAAGCTATTTTGACTGACTAGAGTAATCAACAATGTTTATTTTTCAATTTTAAGGGTTTTTTGTAATTTGTTTTGCAAGCAGTTCTCCAATAAAAGCAGCCTTTATAATTGAAGTAGAAAACATCGTATAATGGGGCACTCTGAGAATACCAAATCACGCAGGAAGATTTAATTGACATTTTTGTAATTAATTAATGATAGTGTGTTTTGTTTCATTGTAAGCGTTTGTTAGTTGAAGTGTAACGTAAAATCAAACATAAGAATACAAATGGGTTCAATGGGAATCGAATTCACCGTTGAGTTTCAGCATATATGGTAACTGTTTTTTTAATCTTACCAGTCTGTTTTGTTTACCCCCGCAGAGCAAAATCCAGGTGATTTTGTTTTCCTTTAGTTAATCTTACACCTCTAATTTTACTTTTTAGAAATATTTTGTTGCCAATGCACGACAATATAAGGTTGCTAATACTTTATGTACACCGTTCAACTTTTATATTTGCTCATGTATATGTATATATCATATATACATACTATGTTCATGTCTACCGGCAAAAACAGTGAAATGGACGCCTGTTCTTTTTATCCCCAGCTCCCTTATACAAAATCGGGTTACTGCTTAGGGGTACTGAAATTGTATGCACATAATGGCCACGTTGGTTGGAATAGATTCGAAGTAGAGTTACAGGCACATACTATCGCTATAGACGGGGGCGCTGTGCATTACAAACATTGCATTGGTGGTCGATTCAAAGTTGTCTTTTTAAGCAGTGTGTAATATCTGAACGCCCCTTTAAGAGCTTGTATAATATGCTTACTAGCGTGGGTTTTGTACAAGATGTTATTAAAATTAACGGTATGATTAAGATTTCAAAATCTTTTACGGATTCAATGGCTCACAATAAGGTTAAAAAAATCACGTGATCAAGAGGTTTTAAAATATTTTAGGCAAATGATAATCATAACATGTTGTTTGTCTAAATGGCTGATATAAATTAATAAAAACTAGACTTTTATAAGCTTCCTGCCTTTGACTTCCATATATAGCAGCAAGGTAAATTATAATTAAATATCAAACTAAAGTTTCACTTGTAGCCAGGATACACATGGGTGATGAAGACAAAGAATTGAAACTTGAACATGCAATGTAAGTAAAATTGCCAAAAATTACTTCGTACCTACATAATTGTTTGCTTTAATTTTTAGAGATTACAGAAAGAAAACAGATTTTTCTTTGTGTTTTTAAGGATTAGCCAACAGTACGTTTAAGTGCCACCACAGTTTCCCAAGAGCAGCCAGCTTTTTATATGGATTTCTACACTTATGCTGTACTCACAAAATTTCATCCCTATGCTATTTGGTCCCTGCACGATTTTGTCCACGCCATTCGGTCACCGAATACTTACAGCATTATACTGCACATACTTTGTATGTTGTTGAATCGGCAGTAATGAACTCGGTGTAAAAGGAAGCACAGCCAAAGCTTAAAATGAAGGAGCATTACAAAATTGAATTAATAATAACTTAATAACCTGCTCAGTACAAGCGTATGATCAGTAGCTTACCCAAAGGCATATGCTTGCAGGCATTGTTTTTAAGCAACCACGCACATGTACCTACATGTAGATCTCTGTCACTGACTTTTGAAATTGACTATGTATTCGGTTCATGGTGTTTTACTTTATTAACAAAACAAGGTCAACACTGTCCTCCAATGAGGATAGCCCAATGGACTCAGTATACGAAACAGAATTTCTTTTTAACCAAAAATTTAAGTTTGCTTAAATAATAGCATTAATTATTAATTATTATGCTTTAATAGCATTAATAACAATGCTAAAAATATTTGAAATAGATATAGACGAGTGATTTCAATATTTGGTTATTGTGGGTCTATGTGGAAGGGAGTTACACACAAAGGTAACCTTTCATCATAAGGAATCTATACGATTTCGTTGCTGGACAATTGAAGAAAGATTGGTTCTTTGATGACTGTACGTGTGCTTCTATGTCATTTGTGCGAGAGGCAACAAACCTAGGTAGGTACTAGTGTTTGATGGTAGTCAAGCGTAGGCAGATTTTTGAATGGAAAAACAATACGACTAGAATCCCTACAGAACGAAGTGTTTTTCGTTGACGTACCCAGATGATAGTTTAAAAGCATATTTTCTAGCCATTTTAACAAACGTAGTCAAAAAGGTATCAATAAATTAAGTAATACATACATACATTAATAAAGTATAATCTCCTGATTTTGTTCTATCTCTATCCTCGGCCATATTACTGTGTGTGCTAAACTGAAGCTACTGAGACTGACGTTTGTAATAAAATGACATATTTACATTTCATGCAACAAATATACAAAATTATTATAATGGCACTGCTAACATATCCAAACGGCGAGAGCACTTTTACCCACCGGTTTGCATTTAAAATCAGCTTTGCACTGCCAGCTCGTTTATTTTTTCAAATACTGCCTATTACCACATAACACTGTCAATTTGATTTTTATCACTACCTGTTCGCCTTTTGTATCCGTATAGATGTACATAAGTTCCTATGCATGTTACTGCTGTTCACTAGACAGTATGTATGTACACAGTCTATGAAAAAGAATAAGTGGACGATTGTTAGTGGTTTTGCATTGAATACATATACTGGCGTAAAACAAGTTCCAATTAATGGTAAACAATGGATAATTTATTTTTAAACAGGCAAAATTGACAGTTGTTCCAGCTTAACCTAAGCTTAAGCCTAAGAGTTAAAGTACCTAATAAGGTTTTTTGATATGAAGAATGCTGCTAACTACAGGGTAGCACATAACCTTTGCCCCCCAACCTACAGCCCAAACCAAACATGTCGCGCAATCATGTTTTAGCACATTTTGTAGAGAATTTTATTTTTGATCTCTTACAGTAATCAGTTTTAAAATCGGGTGTAAAATAAAAAAGTTATGAATAAAAATCTGAGACAAGGTCGATTTTTAGAAATTCATAAGATTTTTGACTTCAATGG
>JAQFZC010002020.1:0-25388 GCA_034695205.1 Dicyrtoma fusca | reverse complement strand
ACGTTACCAGAAGGCTTTCGGTCTGTAAGAGGCCAGTTAGAAGATAAAAAACAAGGGCGCAGCCCTTGTTTTTTATTATAAGCTTACTCTTTGAAGGTATTGACAACTTACTAGTTAGGTATACTGTGAAGCTCATGGAATATTTTTTTAGTCAAGTAGGTATTCTAATATTCTGAATGAATATGGGGTTATGAGGGTGTTCTATTTTTGTCTGTAAAGAAAAATTCGGTACTGTTAACGGTATAGTACTTAAGGGGGAAAAACTGGTAGCACAATCGCTTTTGCGCTATGGCGCATCGTGGCTAGTTGTTGATAATTAGAAATTATGTAGTTTGTTAGTGGGTGAGGGAGGATAAGTACATTATAAGAGGATTAGTGACATATTATAATTACCCAACTGATCCTTAGCATCCAATCTTTAAAACTTCAAAGAAATGACAGTTGGAACTTACAGTAAAGTTGGAACTTGGAAGTTGAATGCACTATATATGTTACTTTGATCCAAATTTTTCGGTGTTACTATATGTTCTAGTTAAAGTTAAGCAAAATTTAAAACCCCTTATTTTATATTATTAGGGAAACCCTTCTGTCCGAAGGTGATGTGGACGGTGCAGTAGAGCATTTGGGATCAGCTATCGCAGTATGTGGTCATCCTCAACAGCTCCTGCAAATTCTCCAGCAGACTTTGCCTCCTCAAGTTTTTCACTTACTGCTGCAAAGGCTACCAATGATTGGACAGGTAAGCTATTATTACATTGCCAGTGTTTCAGTCAGATTTTGTATTGTTTTGAATTTGTATACTATTAGTAAATGAAAATTTCTTTCTGCAGAGTTTCCATGCCCGACATCAAGCTTCTTTCGGTGCTCCTGTTGGGTCTGTGGGGGGTGAAAGTTCAGAGGGGCCTGTTATTGGAGTTTCTGGTCCACCGCCTTCGTTTTTGTCGGTGGAAGATGACTTAGAATAATTATTTTTAAATAAATCACGACAGCATATTTTGACCTTTTGTTCTGCCCCTCTCTGCCTACTACATTGCTACAAACAGCTGACTTCAATTGCCATCGTCGAACGCGCAATACCATTACGGTCACCATTATCATGCATTATGAATGTATATCTAATTATTACTGATATATTAATTAATTACTACACCTCTGTGTACAACCGCAGTCCTTTAAATACATTCTAATATATAATGCTGTAACAAAGTAAAAGAATTATTATTATATAGTAGTAATCTACCGTATCAAACCGACCTAGTTCTCATTTGATTTTTAGCAATGTGGGCGCTCAATAACAGTTTCAATTAGTTTTCGAATTTATCGTCATCAACACCAATAAGAATTTCGAGTTGTTGCAGTATTAGAATTTATAATAATAATGCAAGTAATTTCTTAAATAAGGATTTATGTCCACCTTTCCAGTAAAACCAGTGGGTAGTCACCAGTTTACAGTTGATTGAACTCAGATTTACTGAAGGCACGGAGTCACTCCATGTGTAAATAATTTAAATTTTAGTCAAGTCTAAAAAAAATGCATTTTGTCCTTTTTTTCCTTTCGTAACATTCGCCACGTTGACATGAGCGTAACGTCTGGCACTAATACTGGTTCTTTATTAGGAAGAATTTTACAAAACTCTTGCACTCGCTATACTAGGTGTACGTCGTGGTTGATAATTTTGAAAATATTTATGGCTGTCTGCTGTACATTGCAGTGATTGCAGAAAGAATAATTATTGCAGTTTGGTAGACGATATAGTGCTAATAGGTATTTAGTAGTCTAGTACTGAAACACGGAAACCCACCAGTGAGGATAGTGATGGAACATTTTGATGATTAATGTTCGTACTAATTATTATAAGTTTTGATTTAGCTAAGTAGAATTTGTAGTTAAGCGAATGCTTTAAAGTTTGAAGCTAAAGTTGCCTAGTTAAATTGTAATAATTATTACGTAACTGAAAGGGTTTTTGCTAATTATAGTTAATTACGTACAACTTTCGAGGATTTACACTTACGAATCAAATTTGTTATATCTCTACTTCTACATTAACAGTTTATGATTAAATGCATGCACACACTGTTATCATACATTTTTCAGTGGGTTGTATTGTGCTCCGCATGTATCACTTGTACAAGTTTTTGAGGAATTATAAAAAAAATTTCATAATTACCTAGGTATGTGAAGAATCCTAAATAAAATCGAAAGAATTTCTAATTAATTTTCTTGGTCATTGTCCTTTATACTTTCAGTAGCTTGTTATTTACTGTTCAAATTATTATTGCAAGAGGCATTCATTTAGCGTCGTTGAACATTCGTGTGTGCACGCTATTTTCTTCGTTGCATTATTATTAATTATATTAATTCCAGATATCACTAGATAGACCGTCGTCCAGTACATCCGTATCCGGCTGAATCCAAATGAATGGGCAATTTAATCGTTAAACTTGTAATCGTAGGTCAAGCTCAATGTTTCCATGATTTATACGGCGTAGGTGACAGAAAATGAATGGAAAAACCAATGTTGCTGAGCCGTTGTTAAGTCATTAACGAATTTATGCAGATACTTGTTAGCTGATGAGTTGACATTTAATAATATCTCTTTATTTCCCATAGTTATTGTATATATCGATAACCGATTAAAACCGCCCTTAAGCTAGTTTTCGTAAAAATAGTGGCTCAACTAATCACATCATATCATTTCATAATTTACTAGCTGTTAAAAGAATTTCTTATTGCCTCTAAAGATGGATTTAACTATAGTATATAACAAAATGACAGCTTTAACAAACTTGCGGGAATAATTCTATTAGACATCTAGCTGAAAATGACGATTTGGATAATTGCATATTATCAGCTTCATACAGAACAGAATTACGGAGTGATTTTTCATGAGCAAATATTTTCTTAAGATTTTATTCCTTTGCAAGATTTCTAAATATAGAAACAAAAATTCCACGAGAAAAAATTGAAACTTGTATTACCGTTTAATTTCAGGAATTCCCGGAGGTCACGGACTTAAAATATGTTTGCTTTTCTTTTGAATCTGGCTTCAATTAGCTAAAAACCGTCCTTGACCCGTAAAATTCGAAAATGACATACAAAATTCGGTGCTAAAGTTAAAGTTCCTTCTCTACTCTACGGGCGGCGGTGCTTAAATAAAATATTCATTTAAATAAATTGCAGTGGTGATAATTTTTTCTCAAAGTTTGAAATCGGTCATTCATAGCAACCGCAACGCGAAGGACAATAATGGAGTGACGGACATCATTAGCAGCTGTCAAGATTTAAGATGATCAACGAGTTGACAGCTCATCATCTAAAAATTCACAAATTGCTCGCGATTTAACAGCTAGTAATTTTAAAAGCTGATGGAATTGGACTAGGTACTTCAACATAAAATAACATTCACTTGTCTAATTCGGTCATTATCTTTGCTACAATCAAGTCTAAATTCTTCAAAACAAAACAAAAGTTACTAATTGCTAATGATTCGTCAACTACTGAAGAAAGAATCCGTAATTTTAAGTCACAATAGAGTATAAGCAGCAGCAGCCGTGATTTGTGTAAATATTTATGCACTTTGCGCCTATAAATAAACTGGTTTAAACATGAACCAATAGAACGTGTAACTCAGATTTTTATTCCCTATACAACTGTCTCAAAAGGAAGTACATAGGTGCATAATTCCCTGGCGTTTGGTTCTGGTTTCTTTCCTACTTATTTTGGAATATGTATTTTAGAAGCAAACTGCTAATGTAAGCACAAATAGCTGCCGTTTGTAATAAGCAAGCAAAAACTTTGTAAATAGGGATACCAACTTTTTGATTGACTGAATGAAAGAACTTAAAAAAATGCCCTCAGCCATAGCAAGAGGAATTCCAAAATTCGAGTGCGAATTTATTTGCGAAGCGGTAGAGACCTGAGTTGTTTGTGATAGAAGCCAATTTGAAACAGTAGTTCGTAGAAACCAACCACCAACTTCTATTAACTCTAATTCTCAGTAGAAGCCATATTACATGCCTAATTAGTTAATTTTACATCCTATAGATTGGTACCATTAGTATAATTGGAACTTGTTCTTTTTCTATTCTACAAAAGTCGTTGAAAAGAGTACCTAGAATCGAATAGCAATTAGTGGAATACACCTAAGTGCTTCTACAAAAATCCCTACAAAAATAATAAATAATAAAAATAATAAAAAGAATATAGAATGTTCTGTTTTGTGGTGACAGGATGCTTGCTCTGCTACACAACAAATCACACACGTGGTCTATGACCCACGAGCTGAGCCCATGCATGCTTGGTGAATTGGCGAATACTGATAAAATGGCGAAAGAGAAATATAATATTGTAGCTGACAGTAAATTATATAATAATAATTATGTACAAGCACAAAAGCAAAAGCAAAAATTACTGACAATGCATTCCCTTATCCCTTTCGAATATTACGCATAGGTGCATAATTATGTCCACATTTACCTATATACATAAATGTATACCAAAATGCCACAAGTAAATAAATAGCGGATGTTCATACCCTATAGATTGTAGATGTAACCTATTGCAGGTACGTCTGGTCCCACTGCACTGTTATTCTGTTGCCCTTGAATTCCACAAAACTAATAAATTAATAATTTTAGGTCAAGTTTATGCTGATCCACCTTGCCTTGGCGTCCTGTGCGTGTTTGACTGTCATTCATTCTATACTAAACTTACTTTACACAAATACATTCACTTCCTTTCATAAAGTCAGTTCCTTTCACTTTTTTTAGCAGTTCTCTTGTAAACCTGCTTTGACAGCTGGCACAAATATTAAACTATGCTCTAGTGCTGCATTTGCTTAATTACCTATAATCAGATTCAGTTGGGTAAATAAAATTTTTAAATGTTTTAAATCGTGCAATTATAATATTAACGATTTACATACGTAATACCTGTAATAAAGGGTACTCACTTATTAGCATTAGGTAGTATTTTTGTAGCAGAGATTTCTTCCCTTGATTGGAAGATGATACCTATAATTACCTCTCGGTAATTATTAGGTATACAATATATTTAAATTTAATTCGAAAACAAATGAAAAATGTGAACAAAATTAAAAATAAGGGAAAAAATACACCCCTTTTTGCATTTGCGGAGTCAGTCAGTTAGGCTCTAAAGCACAAGATGCGGTTTTGCTTGACTAATCTTCCGTAAGCAAAGCAGCGCATCTGCATCTGCTTTTGATGCAGTTGTCACTTTTTGATTTTGATTCAGTTGCTCATCTGGGCTTGAAGGAGAAGCTGCTAAGTCGTTGCTGCTCTCGTCCATCCTCTTTCTGTTCCATTGTCTCTCTGTCTCTGTTCCCTTCTGTTGTCTGGTGTCCAATTATTCATTAAAAAGTATTTTTATTCTCGTTTTGTCATTCATTTTACGAAAAAGTGTACAATAATTTCATTGAAATTAGTAACTTTATTAAGCTACTAATTTTATTTGGTTACGTTCAACTTCCAACACACTACCAACTACTGTCGGTGGTCTGTCACGCTTCAAGGTTGTTTACATTGGGGAACTTGACAATAATAACAGGTTGCAATAATTATTATTTATAACATAATTAAATATTAAATTGCCTTGTAACATTCTATTGAATTCAGCAGTTGTATTGTTTACATATTTTTCGTTTCGTTTCGTAGAACAACGGAAGAAGTGCCAACATACATAATACTCTACAGTTGACAGTCAACAGTCACACTAACTAAAAATAGACCCAGCTTGCTGTTTTTCTAAAAGAAATATAATTCTTTATCTCGGCTGCAATTAAATCTACCCAGTGCATCGCATCGGAATTCAGAACAGAATTGCGATTTAAATACCAGGAGCGAGTCGTGACTTCGTGACCGTGAATAGTATTGCAAAAAGTATTTGCAAAGATCAAGTCGTTGTTGTTGGTCCTGTCGACGACGGCTTTCAACTTGGTGTCGTGTGTGTGGTGTGAAAAATAGAATAAAGAAATAATACACTGTGATTGTGGATTCAGAATTTCGGGTTGATTCGGAAATTCGGAATTCGGAGGGGCCGGACTGAATAGTTGATACATAGTTGAAATTAGTGAGGAAGAAGTGAGTACAAAATAAAAAAAAGTATAATGTTGCGAAGTGCGTGGAATGCTCAACGTGGGTTGTTAGTGGATTTTGGTGGGAAAGGTAGTGGAAAGAAATGCCCTAGTTTTGGATTCGGAGTTTTCGGAGAGAGCCGATCTTGGAATTGTGGACACGTGCGGGCTTTCCTGTCAACGCCCATGCCTGAAGTCACACAAATGAACCCGGGAATCAAAACTTACCAAGAGCTTCACGATTTTAGCATAGACAAAGTAAGTATGGGCTTGTGTCATGTGTGTATGTATTTGTATCATCAACTGAAAAATCATAGACCGGTGCTTCGACGGATAATGGCAAAATAATAAGTTACTTAACTTTTTTGTTCAATGTTGAATGTTTTTTTCCCCTGAAGCCGGAAATATTTTGGCGTGAGCTAGCCAGTAGATTAGACTGGCATCAGCCCTTCACCAACGTTCTGGAAGGGGACTTTCATTCGGAGGTGAAATGGTTCAAGGGAGGGAAATTAAATGTTTCAGGTAAGTTAAGTAAATAATTAAAATAATGACTTGAATTATGACCTACCAGTACAAGGTGGTTAACTATGTAAACATAATGGCATATAATCTTTTGGATTTCCTTTTCTTTCCATATATATAGTGAATTGTGTGGATCGCCATGCCAAAAAGGATCCGAATCAGATAGCCATAATCTACGAAAAGGATGAGCCCAATCAACATGAACTAATAACATACGGTCAGCTTCAAGAAATGGTTATAAAATATGCTGCTATTCTACGAAAAGTGGGGAATGTGAAAAAAGGAGATCGAGTGGCATTCTACGCACCCAGTGGACCCACGGCAGTGGCTATGATCTTGGCTTGTTCTCGTATTGGGGCCATTCATTCCGTTGTTTTTGCTGGCTTTAGCTCAGAGGCTCTCGCCTCGAGAATTAATGATGGTCAGTTGTAGTTGTAGTTGTAGTAGTTATTGTACAAATAAAAGCAATAAAATTAAAATTAATTAGGAAAAACTGATGCCATAACAGATTTGTAAAAGTATCGTATTTTTTTTGTAGCTGGAGCAACAGTTTTAGTGACAGCTGATGTGGCTGTGCGTGCCGGGAAAGTGTTGCCACTCAAAAAGGTCGTTGATGAAGCTTTAAAATCCACACCCACAATCAAAACTGTGCTGGTGGATGCCCGGGACGGTAGCTCAAGTGTGGCCAACATGGAGCATCCTCGAGATCACTTTATACATGATTTAGATAAGACTGACGTATCGGACGATGTGATAGAGTATGTAGACAGTAATGATCCTCTCTTTATTTTGTACACGTCGGGAAGTACGGGAACTCCCAAGGGTCTTGTTCACTCATCTGCAAATTATCTACTCTACGTAGCCGTCACGCAAAATGTAAGAGGGCATCGATCATAGCAAAAATAAATAGAAATTCAATCTTTTAGCTATAGGTTTACTCCTTTACGGTCTATGTACATAGTAAACTAGGCTATAATCGTACTTCTCTTAATGTGTCTGGTTTCGCAGCAAGTGTTCAATTTCCATGCCGATGATAAATTTGGCTGTGTGGCCGATATCGGCTGGATTACCGGACATTCGTATGCTATCTACGGCCCTCTATCCAACGGTGGAACTACACTTCTGTTTGAGTCCACTCCAGTCTACCCAAATCCAGGTTAGCACTTTAAATGAATTTAATTCACAGAAAAGAGTTCTTTGTTCTCGTAACTTTGAGTTTATCAGCTCTGTATCACCCTTGAACTCAAAATCTCAAAGTCGAAGCCAAGTACTGTCAAAAACAAAGTAATAAATAAATAAATAATACAGACATGTATCTAAATAAGTACAGCACGATTGAATCCTGTGGCTACCTATGTTTAACCCATTACATAGTTGTTCTACCTAGGTATATTATTTATTATTTAGGTATATTAAATGAAATTAATTCTGTAACATGCGTGGCTTACTTTAGAGTAGGTAGTCTAAATCGTAAATTAAATGATTATTTATGTAAACACCTACCTGAATTTTGCAGGGCGCTATTGGGAAATGGTGGAGAGATTAAAATTAACTCATTTCTACTGTGCTCCTACTGCCATCCGTCTCCTCATGAAATCCGGTACAGACTGGGTTCGTAAGTACGATCGCTCTAGTCTACGAGTCCTGGGTTCTGTGGGGGAGCCGATTAATAAAGACGCTTGGACATGGTACCATGACGTCGTGGGAGAGAAACGATGCGACTTAGTCGACACGTGGTGGCAAACTGGTCAGTGGTGTGACATGATTAAAATTGTATCTGTCCTTAGTGAAAATTATTAACAAATACCGGTTTTACAAAAAAGAAAACATGAAATTATTTAGAGACTGGCGGCGTTATGTTGAGTCCTCGACCAAGTGCCCCAAGTGACGAAATTAGACCAGCAATGCCCATGCGACCTTTCTTTGGAATCCAACCAGTTTTTGCGGATGGCAATGCTCATGAAGAAGCTGAAGGAGCCCTTTGCATCGGGAAACCGTGGCCGGGCTTAGCGTCCAGCATTTGGAATGCACCGGGAAGATATAAGGAAACTTACTTCTCACAATACCCGCCTTACTACTTTACTGGGGATGGGGCCACGCGAAGCAAGGAGGGGTACTGGAAGATCACGGGCAGGATGGATGACGTCATTAATGTTACCGGACATCGGCTGGGCACAGCTGAAGTGGAAGATGCGATGGTATAGCAGCAGCTTAAGTTATGATTTACCTAATTTTACAAGTTAGCGTCATCCTGAATCTGAATTGTAGTAAAACGTACGTAACTAGGTACTCTGATTTTAATATTTGAAGGGAAAACATAATTTAGTTAGCGAAACAGCCGTGGTGGGTTATCCGCACGATGTTAAAGGAGAAGGCATCTTTGCTTTCGTTGTACTGAAGGACAAGGGGAAGAAAATGGATCGAACGGAAATTGAGAAGGAATTAAAGGCACTTTGTAAAACGAAAATTGCTGGCTATGCTGTGCCCGATTATATACTGGTAATGAATTTTTCAATTTCATTTTGTCATAACTATACGGCTTTTAAAAATTAGTTTGTTCAAAATGAGGTAGGTATTTAAGGATCGTTTTCTCTTGGAAACTCTATTTTCGACTCCAAAGTATTGTCAGTACTTATATATTTTTTGAAAATCTACTTAAGTAAAACACGAAATTTCGAATGGTTATATTTCTCTGATACTCCTGTTTTTGAAAAACTAGTTTGGTATAAACGCTCATTGCTAGAAACGTTTTGCGTCCAAATGTAATTTTCCAAAATCAGACTGAAAATGAATATTTTAAATAAAATGCTGTTACTTTTTTGTATGCTTATTATCGTGCTAAGTACCATATTTATAACTTGTTTGTATTGTTTACCATTTGCAGTTTAACGACGGTCTCCCTAAAACAAGATCTGGAAAGGTATAAAAGTTTGATTCTTGGTTTAATGTTAATTTTTAAAAACTTTTTACTGGTAATTTGGTTTATCAAATTATTGATATGTATTATTATAGATAATGAGGCGAATACTCAGAAAAATTGCTGTGGGTGGAAGTGTGGAGGAGCTTGGGGACGTTTCTACTCTAGCGGAGCCAAACATTGTTCATGAATTAGTTAACAATCGAAAAAAATTAAACAGTACAAAATAACTGTAGTTTCTACGTCCATTCGTTACACTACAAATTACTGTAAATCTTTTAATTTTGTTTTTTGGTCAGCTATTCATTCCATATTATTAATAGTATAATAGTATTGTTTCTCTATCACAAGTTCAAATTATTATCGTTGTACTTACTAACAGAATTACTGGTATTTTTACCCATATTATGTCTATGTAATGCAAATGCTTTTATGTTTAATGTACCTGAATTATTTAACCTTTAAATATGTATCATGTCATTATTGCATTGCATATTTTATTTCCATGTGTTGTTATTTAAAATAAGGAAGTTAAAAACAAGTAATCACGCATCATAAGCTGTTAGGTTATGGCTGCTGGTGTACCTATTGGGTAAAAATGCTCTAATTTTTTAAATATATTAAAAATACTAAAATTCAAAACCGGTGATTAATTACTGATTTTATAGGTAGTTGTCGTAATAATAAAACTTTAAGTAACACTTTTGAACGTCCTGATTGATTATTTTGTTTACAGTTTATTTATAAAAATACCATTTTAGTGAATGTGTCCGTAATCATAGTTTTGCCTCCACTGAGTCGTGTAGTCTCGTTCAACGGCTAGGGTTGCATTCAGGACATAGTATTGTGGATCTCTCCAGTGATACTTCGGCCAGACCGGGAAGGGAGAGCTCTCTGGAGTGGGATTTCTGTTGTAACAGAAACACGCTTTGAATATTTTAGATGCTCCCAGCCTGTCATTATTAATTTTTTTGATTTTTATCTCCACACTTCACTATGTAAAACATACCCGTAAGTTGCAAAGTTGACCCAAAGTTCACAATATTTCCTTGAAAATTCCTTGTCCGCCTCATTAAGGATGAAGGGAAGATTGAATTCGTAAATTAAATCATCTGTCATTTCAAAAGCACTCTTAGTTTCCAGTAAATAAAGGCAAAGCAAATGTAGAAATGTATGATACGTGAGCATTAGATTAAAAGGCTAGCAGAAATAACTACATTATTCACTTATACAACTCAAACGTGAATTAGTGCTACAACAGTTCAATTTAAAAAAAAAAGCATGTATTAGAAGTATCCTAGAACTATAAGCTGAAACAATGTCTGTATTTTACTGTGCCCGCTGGCAAATACTATTGTAGTATCAGTGTAATAAAAATTACTTTCTCTCTCAAATGTAATAAATGACAATACATTGTTAAAATATATAATAAGAGTAATATAATATTAAAATTTAACAGTGAGCTTCCCGATATCTCATGTGAATGACAGCTAAATCTACGTACCGGCATGAACAAGTCCTAGAAACAAAATCACAATTTCATTAAACTTTATCCTATAGTTGATCAATGTAATTTAGTTAGTAATAAATTATTACTTAATTAAAATTACTTAGGCTAAATAAAAATGTTCAATAAACTACCTGGTCCAAATGGTGGTTCTTCTCCTCCGATAATTGGGGCAAATAATTCAAATACCCAGTACCACAGACTATAAAAATCCCATCGAAAATTAGTGTACAAACTTCAAAATGCAGTAAAATCTATTTCACTGATTAGAGCTCTAGACATCAGTGACTTCGAAATGACAATTTATTGATTCATTAAGCAAAATACCAATACTTTCAAAATTACAACAACGTTCAGCTACGAATGCAAATATCAGTAAAGTTGAGGTTGCCGTATTTGCAACCCATTAAATGTGGTCACCTGTTATGATGGTCAGTCGTTCGATGTTCAAAGGAGTAAAAGTAGACGCTGCTCAAACGATCACTCAAAATATTTGCGGTTTTCAAAACGGGTGCCTTCATCATGAACACGCTTATCATCTGCAATAAAAATAAAATAAAAACCGTTTTTTGTAAAAGATAATCAAAATTAATGTGAATTATTACAATAAATTAGTTATTGTAATTTTAAAATGTCATTGCGATTACATACGTCAACAAGTCCCTGACTCATTGTGGTCAAATTTAATCGATTATTATTGGGCGTGAAGGCGAGAGCAATAGTCTCCTCAATGGCCGTGCTGCCCTGTTTTCTGTCAAACTTGTAGGTGCTCAAGAGGGACTTGAGCAGCTCTTCCCTCATCCATTGTGGATTATTAATTGTCTCATTTTGATGAGATTTATTTCCAAAACCCAGAGTATAAAATCCCGCAAGAAACAATGCACCTTCTTCAGCAGTGCAACCAAAGATGACCGGCACATCTGGGATGTAACCTTCCCTAAGGATTTTAATTGGATCCTCCGTTATAAAAGCTCCAGGAATATCCGGCTCAACGACTGGGTTGGTTCCAGCTAAGCTCATATCGTGCTCTTGCAAATCTCCAACCTAGAAGAAGTCAATCCGATTGAATTTATAACCGCTACTACGAATTTAATAAAAGTATAAGATATTATTTCTAACTCACAAGTTGATTAAAGAACCCTAATGTTAAGTTCAAAGTGGGTCGTTCTCTCAAACAATCCACGATTTCTTGACTTGTCGCGTTTGGGCAGCCGACTGTAGTGGCGTATCTTTGTGCCGATTTGAAGGGATGACGATCTTGAGCCCATGGCTCAATGGCAGTTCCACTCTGTGCAATCACACGATGAAATAATCCGTGAGACATAGGTGAAAGAAGATGGTACACGACGGACACAGCTCCAGCACTTTCGCCAAAGATTGTAACTTTGTTTGGATCTCCACCGAAGGCAGCAATATTCTCTTGAACCCACCGAAGGGCCAAAGTTTGGTCTTTTAATCCGTAGTTTCCCGATGAAACTTCGTCGCCAGTTGATAGGAAGCCCAGGACACTGACACGGTAGTTTGGAACCACTGGAATTAAAGGAATGATCAGATAAGTGAACTAAACATTCAACGTTATAATAATGTCAGTAATTAGTAGATGGTCGATAGTAAACAATACCTAAGACTGCATCGTTCGCTAAAAGACGGTATCCACTGTAGACGGAAGTTTCTCCAAGAACGAAAGCACCGCCGTACATGAAAACCATGACAGGGGCCGGTTCCCGATCCGTTTCATTTCCGGTTCGGCTTGAGTACACGGCCAGTTTTAAACAGTCTTCGCTCGGGGTTACAAGCCCGGTTAGAAACTGAGGGCAGGCTGATGGAAGCACTGTAGCATCCAAGATTTCTTTACCCCAACCATCCTGTGACTCTGGATTCTGTACCCAGTTAAAGTTGAATGTAAGTACAGTTAAAATAACCATTAAAATATGTAACCTACCCATTATTTTATGAAATTATTAAAAATAGATTTTACCTTAAACCTTAGCTGTCCGACGGGTGCCTTGCCAAATGGGATTCCAAGATAGCTGTAAATTGTGTTATTATTTTGAGCTCGAGCCGTGTAACCTTTCATAGTTCCATTTTTGATGGAGACATACACATCCGCACTCAGGGATTCTTCCAACAGGCTGCTCAAAACGACTAAAACGGATAAATAGTGAAAGATTTTCATTGTTTTTTGTCTGATCTTGAGTCGTTTTATTTACGTGGCGTGTGTCTGACTTCTGACTCGAGCACTGCCGCGGGTCTAATGTTGAACATAACTTTAACTTAAATTAAACTAAAAATAGCATAGCAGTTATCAGAGCCAGAGCTCTTTTAAATGTCAGAAACAAGTGGCTATCGATGCTCCTGTCAGATAGGGCAGCATAACGTTAATTAATGACTAGCGTATCTTAAGTTACTGTGCAAATATATGTAATTATATAAATACCGTGGGTGAAGAAGCATTGTGGCGTCAGTTCACCCTCCCCCTACAGTTCTGTTCTTGAAAAACGGTTTTTTTAAAACGTGCTATTTTTGAAATATAATTCTTTTATTGATTCCTACTTTTGAACATTATATAGTGTTTTTAAAGGGTACCATCTTTGAAAACTGGCTTTTTTTTAAAGTTCTATTTAAAAAAAATTGTTACATACCAATCATTAGGACGTCAGCTCCAATATAACGACGTTTAACGATGCGATGGGATTATACAAAGTGTACATATCTCTTTTACACATTTAACAAAGTGTAAACAGCAGTTTTGGCTCTTTTTAAAACGTTTAAATTCCACTGTAAAACTGCTTCAAAAATGATGAAATGCCATTCACTGATTTATTACACTTTTTAAAATGTGTAAAAGTAGTTTTTACAATTTTCAAAAATATGGTATAACTGCTTAATTGAACGTTTAAAAATTGCGCAAAAGTATCTGTGAATACAGATTAGTTCAGATTACCGCTTTTGGTGGTAAAACTGCTATTTACACTTTTTTAAACTACCTACTACTAATTACTATAGTAAAACTAATAATTACACTTAAAAACACTACAAATTAAGGAGCCGCTGGACTCGCACCAATTACTTTTAATTAAGTGGGACTTTTCATCTTCACCCACGATATGTACGGAGAGTAAGGACATTTATGAGGCACCTTTACCACCGTAATGTATTCTTTACTCCATGTACTGTGGAAAACAATGAAGCAAAATAGCATTGCAAAACATTGAGCAAGTCAGAATCTCCGGAGTGCACTTGAAATTGTTATTTGTTTGCTGAATTGCGCTCGGATCATAAAATCATAATTTAACAGCAGTGCACTCTGAGTGTTTGCCATCCGCAATAAAAATGTACTTCAGAATCTACATCAGGATTTGAAGCAAATTTTTTCGCCTGTAGAGATCAACCATATTATGACGAAATTGTAAATCGTTATATCGTGTCACTGTTTTACTATAATACCTCTTGCAGAACCTAATTAGTAATTAGTGCATCATCGTCCATTGTGACATCTTAAAGGGAAGCATTACCAGAAATAATTATAACCTAAAATATGTAATATAAGTATGATGAAAGATTTATGTTTAAAGTTTGTCGAACTCGTGAACTAGTGATACATTGATACTTGATACATGCAACTTTTATTCGGCTTTAATAAACTAGGTATGCACTCTAATATACAGACACTCACATATAGTTCTCTAGGTCATAGGTTGGTAGCTGCAATAAGTTTTGCTATTTCCTATACTTTTACTTAATTATAAGTCAAAACAAAACAACCTATCTTTACTGTTGTACTCGAACCTAATGTGACAGTCATTCCAGAAAATACCAAGAATATGTTAAGTAGAATATAGAAGAGCTCATCATTAAAAACCTGGGGGAAAATCTGAAAAATCTATTAGTTTTGTGTTATTTTGACTCTGTATTTCATATTTTGACCTAAATATTTGTATGATTACAATGAATCCTCGATTCCTAGTAAAATTTTAATAAAATAAATGTATTAGTAAATTAGTACTACATTAGTATATAGTATTTTTAATTGAATGCTAATGTCCAGTACTCTCGTTCAACCAACTAACAGATTCATTTGTACATAATTCCGTAGAATAAACCAATGAAATGTACAAGTTCCACCAAAATGCACCCCTGTTATTCAGACAGGGCTTCCAATTAAGTGTCATTTTCGTTCTACTTCCAAATACGTTATCTCATAATCTCATTCCAGGCCCACAGCCAAAAATTAGGTTACATATTGATATCAATACCTGTATTACAATATAAATCCTCGAGTAATCACTAATCTTTAGGCAACTCCTGGGAATTGGGTTTGTTTATATTAGAAGTCGAATAGATACCGACACCGGGTACGTCATTTAAGCCAATAATAAACTAATGAATAGTTAGAGTGAAATGATGAATGCGGTCAGTATTATTTGTAAATCAGATCTGTAATTTTATTAACACCAATAATTATTAGTGTAGGCAGCTCTTTCGCATAAAATACAATGGCTGACTTTTTCCCATCTTCTAATTTAATCCTATTTGTGTACATTTTAATTGGGTTTTTGTCCGGTAAGGATCATTCAAAAATCATGATTTTTATATTTGTAAACTGATAAAAGTTCGTAACTTAATTATTTCTATTTTAAGGGACAGAACTTTCAGCAAGGACCGTTCAACCGTGCAGATTCCCAATCAACTCAATTGCCAGTGACCCCATACCAATAATTGTCTTTAATAAAAACGGAGTCATACCCCCGAAATTTAATTCTACGGACCAAAGGTGGATTGAAGTTGAAGGAGATGATGATGAAGAGATACGTGTGTTTTGCTCTGGAAGAGGAAAGCAACTCAGCTATTTTATTGAACCTTCTGTGGTCGCTCGCTGTAATTCAAATGGCAGTATACAGGTATGTAATTCAAGGCATACATTCTAATTATAATGTATACACAGTTGTAAATACTAATGGTGCATTACTTACTTTTAACTTGCTTCTTAATTTGTATTCATTGTATTGGTTCCTTCTCTTTGACAGACGGAATACGGTGATGTGCCAGGTGATCAACTGGGATGCTCCGTTCGTACAAGCGATACTGTGAAACGAAATGGAACCTGTTTTAATGGGCAGTACACTCAAATTCATATATCTTTCCCGAATTATGAGTAAGTTTAATAATACTGTAATTTGTAATAAATTGTAATAAATCAAGAATTTTCTCATAGTACTACAGGCTTAAAGTTTCAAGCGGTTTCGAGATTTAAAAACAAAATATCCTCACACTTCCCTCTGCAGCACACCCTTCATCGAAGTCTGCCACAATGAGAATAGATCGGAAACAATATACACGAAGCACACAATCAATGGACCTCGGCTTCACGAATCAGAAACAATATCGCGAAGAAAATTCAAGGAAGACCTTTTCTACCCAAAAATTAATGCTGAAGAGTGCTACTCTCTAGAAGAACAAATGTCGACCATTTCTGAAATTGTAAAAATATTCTATAGTATCTGTAGTACTACCATTTTTGTGCATAACAAATACGTATACCTATATGCATTCACATAACACACTTTAGTTGGAATCAAACAATCTGACGGAGGTGTACGTTCAGCAGTCGAAGAATCTCTTTTTTACACGAGGACATCTGACACCCAGTGGGGACGGGATACCGGCTGATGAAAAGAAGGCAACTTACTATTACATTAATGTCATTCCACAATGGCAAACTATTAATGGTGGAAATTGGGCCGTAAGTAATTATTCAAATAAGTTATGATTATTATGGCTATCACTATCAGTAAGAATTACGCACTGTAAGTACATTTCTTCTTGTTTAATTTGCCAGACACTGGAAGCACGAATAAGATCCTACGCCGAACAAAAATCTGCAATATTGACCGTTTGGACCGGAGCATGGGGGGTCACGACTTTAAAAGACACCAATGGAAACGACAAGGAGATTTATTTGGGGAAAAACTATAAGGAACTGCTTAATGTACTGCCTGTTCCCAGGTAATTAATTGAATGGATTCACTATATGTAGGTAGGTACATAACTTAGATTCTATAATGTGTAATCTCGCCCCTGTAATTACTTGACAATTTTACAGATGCTTTTACAAGGTGGTAGTTGACGAGTCGACACGAGCTGGAATTGTCATCATTCAGATTAACAGCCCATACAAAGAAAATCACAAGTCGGAAGACATTATTTGCACCGATATTTGTAATCAGATTCGGTGGGTTAATTGGAACTTAAAAGATGCTCGCAAGGGCTACACTTACTGCTGTAATGTCACTTCATTTTCAGTGGCAATGCCAGGGAGATTACCGGACTTGGGCAGTCTGTCATTACTAATTTAATTGAGAGCACTATACGACCTGTAGTAGTTCTTCCAGCACATTTACTAGTTAGCATTATCAATCAATTGTCTAATCTTTTACCACTGCGGGTAATGTGAAGAAAACCGCTTTGTAATTATATAATATCTATACTGGAGAAATTCGGTGAAATAAGGTCGCGTAGTACATTTTAACATATTTTTTTATTTCTTTTTAGCATTGAAATTCATAATAAATGTCTACATCGGCACGTTTTAAGACTAAATGTCACATTTGGAACAGTTTCAATTTTCTTATTCATCAAATGTTCCCTTTGGCTGGTGGCAAAATTGCATGTTAAATCCCAGTTGATTTGTCACGGCTGACCGAACCAAAAATAAGATATTTTTTTGTTTCAAATAACCAAAAAGTGGCACCAAGTTGACCGTTACTGGTGATAGTGAGGTGAATGTCTACTACCAGAAAAAACGTTTGAATCGGGATTGGACAGTTCATTAGGCATACTTGTCAATGTACGTCTAGACTTCGTTTCGAGCCAACGAGCCTAAAGCGAAACACTAGAAACTCTGCCCCTATATAAAGCTACAAATAATTTCGATTTCCAGTACAAGTTTTCGTGAGTGAAAGAAGAGAGTTTTAGTAGAGACACATCAACAAAAGAATTAATGTGATAAAATAAAGTGTGGACATTTGAAGTCTGTTTTGTTAGAATAAAGTGAGTATAGGTCAGTAGGTTGCAAGGGATTCAGGATTTTAGTTTCTCCTTGCGCATTGCGGTTTGAAATCAGAATCTTTTGCCATAGTTCGTTAATATCTTTGTAAATTACAAGATGTCACTCAGTGGAGATTCAAATAGCAAAAAACGGAAATATGACCCCGAGAACGTTGACTACGTTTCCAGATCCGAGGTATGTAATAAATACAATTAGGTTGTGCATCGTACGGGGCAACTATACATACCTAATACAATTAGTAAAGTGGATGAAAGTGCATGCTGCTGGTGGGAATTTTTATTTTATTCCTTTCATAATTTATTTTTTTCCATAATTAGGTGGAGTTGGACACTTTTTCATTTCTTTGGTCCATTCACAACTTCAGTGGGCTGGCGGATAACGTAAAATTTGGTTCACCAATTCACCGTGGAGGACCCAAGACCAACCACAGCTGGTAAAGAGCAATCAATCCTTCTAGTCACACAGTAGTATAGATTTATAATATAATTTGATATAAATATTATATAATTAGGTATATATTTATTTTTTGATTTTCCATTCAGGCAGTTGTACGTGAGGCCCATCGCATCGAACACAGAGGATCCCAACGCTAAGGAAAAGGGTCTCAGTGTGTTTCTCGCCTTGACGGAAATAAGTGGATTGGAAGCAGAGGATCTGAAAAAAACCGTAAAGGCTAGTTACGAAGTTTGTTTTTTTGATACAGCAGGCGAACCTGGGAAATACGCTGGTACTTCTTAAGCAAACTTAGCCTTGAAAACATGAATTATTAATTAACAAAAATTATTAATTATGTTATCCATATACCTATTCTATTTATAAAAATAATATTTAACATTTGTGAGTCAACCAAATTATTGTCACTCAAAAAATGCAGCAAGGAAGTATGAAGAACCCCACGAGTATACGGAAGGGCAATCTCCCGAGTATATACAGGATGCGCTGACATAACCTACTTGAAGGCTATTGAAGTATTAAACGACGTACTGACGATTTACTGCCGTGTTTGGATTTATCTTGGATTTGAGCATACGACTGTGCCTGGAGGACGACGGCTTGTTCCTTTGACTGAAGAAGCTTCGAAAGTTCAAATACTTCAACAACTTGGATTGGATCTCAAACAGGGATTTGAAACCGGAGCTTTTACGGACCTGTCCCTGGTGACGAAGACTAAAACATTCAAAACTCACAAATTTATGCTTTCTGGTAAGTTACAAAACTCAAATTTCGGTGAATATAGTACTCCTCTCATGTTGGTATAAAGGTGTGTATGGTTTTTGTGAAGTTCCTTAACTTTTTTAATTATTTTATAGCTCGAAGCCCAGTTTTTAAGTCCATGTTTTCGCTGCAGAAGGCCAACCGAAATTCGGTCAAGATTCAAGATTTTGATGAAGAAACTGTTGAGAGCATGCTACGATTTGTGTACTCAGGCGAGACAACTGCAATGTCGGCTGACCAAGCGTGCGATCTCCTTCGAATGGCTGAAAACTACGAAGTACTGGGTCTCAAAGAACACCTTGAAGAAGTTTTGTGTAACAAATTGGACACCAGTAATGTTCTCAAGGTTTTGGCGATTGCGGATATGCACGGGGCCTCGAAGCTCAAAACAGCTGCACTGCGCTTCACTAACAAGTAATTAGGAAATACATTATGTACAAATATTAAATTCAATTTAGTCAGTTTTTTGCTCTAGTTTACTCTTCCACCATTGTTTTCACGTTTGAATCATTGCTTATTGTATCCCTTTTGTTTCCAGGTTCAAGGAAATTCTGGAGCAAACTGCGGCCTTCAAGGAGCTTTTCGACGCAAATCCGAATCTACTTAAGCAGTTGTATGCGCTCTTGAGACATTCTAAATGATCGATTATCCTAGTTCGTTGGACCCTACGTTGAATCGGAGTTAACCACTTGTTTGATTTTTTTGATTCTGAAATAGATACACTTTAAAAAGATGTTTATGATTTGTAGCAGGGAAAAATATATTTGTATCTAGTGTGTTATTTTATTTTTGAAGTATCGAATTATGAATCTGCGTTGTTGTACGGGTGAAGTGATTATGATGTGAGATATGAAAAAGATGTAATGTGTAATAAGAGATGATGTGATTACGGGGAATACTTTCAACTTTAGTAGATAAAATAAAAAGTAACAGGATTACAAAGTTTGCAATTGAAATGCGTTTTTTGCTTAAATTTAATACATAACTAATAACACACTGCAGTAATCTGAATTAAACTTGTCGACTTGTGTACATATGAAACTTAAAGATTATTGATTGAAAGAGTAAGTGAACTAACTAGTAAGTGAAGTTTAAAGGGGTAAAATACGCATATAATTTCTTACAGTTACCAAAACTAGCGAAACTATCTTTTACCACTATCGATAATGAGAAAAAAACGCTGTGTATATCTGTACTGCAGAATTTCGGTGAAATTAAGCTGCGAATAATCAACATTTAGTTTTTTATTTCTTTTTAGGTTTGAAATAGATTGAATCTATTAACCTACTTACATACCTACATAATGTGTCGGTGCACATCAGCCAATTAATAAATATGTACGTCGGCACGTTGTAAAGCTATAATACCATATTTAGACCAGTTTCAATTTTCATGTTCATGATCATGAGTCTAACTTGTAACTTACGTGACTTCGTGCCGTTTTTTAGTTTAGTTTCATTTGCTCTGCAATAATTATAATTACAATTGCATTCAGCAGAATACATAATCTATTAGCATTTGTAACTACAACTACAGCCATACGTAATTCTCCGAATTTTTTATTTAAAAATTTTTGAATTATTGTTTGTTGCTAAACTGATGATGATGATGAATACATTTCGATGAAAATCCGATTTTGATGAGATGAAAATGAAGTGAGGATGTTTGAAGATTTGAAAATTTAGAAAATTTTAATAATATCCAAATTAATTACTATTATTTTTTTTTTACTTTGGGTCCAATCCAATCTGACGATGGGTCTGTGATTTTTAATTCGATTGGAATGGATGGGGACTGGCGACTGGAGCGCGTTATCTTTCAGATCAGGAAAGCTTGGTACAATAATTAGAATACTTACAGACACGGGTTATAAAAATGTGTAGATATATACGAATAAGACGATTTATAATATTAAATAATATTATGGTGAAAACATATATATGTGAAGTTTGGACTGAACAATTATAGTATTGATTTTTTCATAGTTTCAATTACAACTGCTTTTAGTCCTTGAATACATCGGCATTTCGTGGCTAATATTAATATCTCTTGACACCGAAACGTTTGTGAATGAGTGAATGTGTGACAGAATTATGAATACTATTCATGTAATAGCGTTTGCCTTAATTAATTCTGAGTAATTATGTCTAGATTTCAGACCCGAGTCTCCCGAGAGTGTTTAATGCACTGCGCTTAGTTTGCGATTTCAGTTTGAATTAGAATTTTTACTTGTTTCAGTTCCGAGAATTGAGCCATAAACTGGGTGACACACCATTGAAGTAATACCATGCCAGCCCAGCATGGAATCGGTCGGACATAACCAACTGTCATATGCACCTATGCAAATAATTAGCTGTAGGGATATTGATAGAGATAGACAAAGACGAGATCAGCATCTTTGTCATTTTACTTGCCTACACAGATAATAAAGTGGTGTCATTCCTGGAATGTAATTGGAATAAGATTTGAAAGATTAGAAAATCATGAAAAGGCAAAAGGCGAGTGTAAGATTTATCTCGAGAGGTGCTTATACTATATAATTATCTTATTTATTTTAATTTATTGTATTCTCATCCTGGGTTACGATGCAAAAGGCTGCGTGCATTCATTTAGTCGTTGGAAAAGTTAATTCGGAACTGGGGAACCATGAAACGAATGCTTTACAAAAGTGTTTAATTCTATAAATTAACTTTTCCAAAACGGTCAAAACCAGTAAACAACGCTTTTTCAAAACAGACAAAACTAGTAAATTACACTTTTTTCCAAAATGCTCAAAACTAGTAAATAACACTTTTTCAAAATGCTCAAAACTAGTAAATAACACTTTTTCGAAATGCTCAAAACTAGTAAATAACACTTTTTCAAAATGCCCAAAAATAGAAATAGTAAATAACACTTTTCCAAAACGGTCAAAACTAGTAAATAACACTTTGAAAAGGTCAAAAAACTAGAAATTAACGTTTTCAGAAACATTCAAAACTAAGTGCATTACCGTTTCGAAAAGGTAATTGTGTGGCTCAGAAGATTTAGTGGAAGCCAATACATATAAAATATGTTAATAGTATGTTTTGCACGTTTACACTACATACCTAGCTGTAAGTCATCTTGTACTTCGAAATAAGTTTGCCGTCAACTTGCAGACGGCAACTCGGATGTACGCCGTGTAATCACTTCACTCATCTGCTTTTATTTGGCTTTGTGTCATTTTGCAGTATAACCCATGGTACTAGGATCATTATAAATAGAAGAGCGACCACCGCATCAATTACACTAGCATCTCCTCTATCTGCACACTGCCATCGTGACAAAAATACCCTCTTTCCTTTAATGTAGTAGTTATTCCTGTTGCATTTAGTAGGCAGTTTATTTCTTTTGCGTTGATAGAAGTTACCTACGCAGATTCACCTACATTTTTGCAATTTCTGTAGAAGTGATAAAGCGTGAATGCATTTCATTATTCGTTTTTCTATTTAGTTGAGCTTTTGTGTTTTTTTCTGGTTTTGTTTTGAATTACTCATTTAAAAAAGTCATTGTTTGACATTCCACAGAAATTCTCATTATACAGCAGGATTTTAGGAAAACAAAGTACCCCCAGTATAACACTTTTGCAGTAAGAGCAACATGGAGAATTTGATAACGGTGATAAGTAAATTACAAGAAATTTTTAATGAAACGGGGACAGCAGCACAATTTAATCTGCCACAGATTGTAGTTTTGGGAGAACAGGTAGGATAGAGATCTTTTTGAAAAACTTTGAAGAGACTTACTTAATACACTGCACAACTCTTCGCCCATTCTAAAATCTAAAAAGATTTTGTAAAATGTTAACTTTTATTTTGCTTTACACACAGAGTAGTGGGAAGAGCTCCGTTTTAGAAAACGTAGTGGGGCGCCCATGTCTGCCGCGTGGGAACGGTATTGTGACGAGATGCCCGATTGTTCTCCAGTTAAATCAGATGACACCCGGCAATGAGAGCTACATGAAGCAAAAAGGTAATCTTTCTACTCTGTCACAACCTCACAACCTTTTCGAAACGGTAATACACTTAGTTTGGAATGTTTTTCAAAACGGTAATTTCTAGTTTTTTGACCTTTTCAAAGTGTTATTTACTAGTTTTGAGCATTTTGAAAAAGTGCTATTTGCTAGGTTTGACCGTTTTGAAAAAGTGTTATTCACTAGTTTTGAGCATTTTGAAAAAGTGGTACATATTTAACACTTGCCCAGTTCCGAATAGGTTAAAGTAAAATTACAAGCAATTCAGGTTCTAAAGCTATTCAAAATAAATGTAGGCACATCAAATAAAAATAAAACCATGTACATATGTAGGTAGGTGAGTTACTTTATGTAAGATAAGAATGTACATAATGGGAAGGACACTCACCAAATTTTATTGAAAAACAGAACTTTTTTGAAAAATTAATTGCAACGTTTCGAGTCAATGCTCTTCTTCAGGCACTACTTGTGAGTTAGGTACTTTATTTAAATATTATTGGTTATTTGCAGCCGCGCTGGGTGTGGAAGAATGGGTAGAATTCCCGCATCTCCCCGAGGGTCAAAGAGTTGTGACGGACTTCAACAAAATTACGAATATCATTAATGCAGAAGTGAATGAGCGAGCGGGAACGCAGAAAGGAATCGTTAAAGATGAACTCATCATGAAAATCTACTCACCACATGTTATCGATCTTACCGTCGTAGACTTGCCAGGGATTGTCAAGGTATGGACGTTGATGTTTTTTGTTGGTTTCTTGAAATAATACTAATTAATTGCATTTTTTGATCAAGTTTTTCAAGTTTTGAATTGCATATACGTCCCTCTATTTTGTATCTTTGTATATGATAAACTTGTAAATAATTACAGACCCCAACTGGGGGCCAATCGGAGGACTTGCCAAAGCAGATAAAGGATTTGTTAAAATCCTACATCAAGAACCCGAACAGCATAATTCTAGCCGTGTGCATGGCCAATGTTGACATTGCCAACTGCGAGAGCTTGAAGCTGGCTAAGACGGTTGACCCGAATTGTGACCGAACAGTGGCCGTCGTGACCAAGTTGGATCTCATGGACCCCGGGACGGATGCTTCCGACTTACTCACGGGGAAGTTAGTCAAAGTCAAACTGGGCATCATCGGAGTCGTCAATCGCTCCTTCCAGGACATCCAGACGAACAAAAGTATTGAGGACAGTTTAGAGGACGAAGCAGATTTCTTGAGAACTTACTACCCTCGAATTGTCAGGTGGAATGGGACGTCATTTTTAAAATGGAGACTTCAAAAAATCCTTATGGAACATATTAAATCCTGCCTCCCTGCTTTACAGGTCGTCACCATTTCATTTGACAGTTATTAGTGAAAATGCTTGACAGTTTTTTAAAAATAATTCTTTAAACTAACTTTTACACTTTTCCTCTGTTCTGTGTCCAGTCAAAGTTGACTAATATGAAGATTGATGCGGAGAATGAGCTGGAAGAGTTGGGAGGAAGCGAGCCGGTCAATAAATCTGCAGTAATGTTGAATGTCATCGAAGACTTTTGTTCAGCTTTTCGGACGACCATTGTTGGGAAGACGCGGGAGATTGAGAGTCGATTTCCGTTGGGCAGTGCGGAGTTGAAAGTGATCTTGGAAGTCCGCTTGGCAAATGAACTCAGGTCAATTGAACCCATGTGTGACCTTCAAAATATGGACATTTTAAATACAATCAGTAATTCCAGTCCTTTGGAAAGCTCAATTTTGTGTCCAGAGGTACAATTTTTAATTTATTCTTGTATTTTCTGGCATATTTGCTTGATTTTTCGAAGTTTTGGAATACAGAATATCTCAATGTCAAATGTTTTATTGCTCTTTGAGCAGTGATTCTCTGACTCTTACAGTTAATATAAAACATGGGCTTTGTCTCTTGTGTTTGTTAACCTATTCGGAACTGAAGAAACATGAAAAGAATGCTTTACAAAAAAGATTAATTCCATAAAAATGTACTATTTCAAAACGGTCAAAACTAGTAAATGACACTTTTTCAAAAGAGTCAAAACTAGTAAATGACACTTTTTCAAAAGAGTCAAAACTAG